>VXBR01007332.1:3410454-3480351 GCA_013400215.1 Cisticola juncidis | reverse complement strand
GAGCCGCTGCCATCGCTGCCAGCCGCGCTCCCACAATGCACCCGCCCGCACCCACACACGCACACACACACACGGCCGTGCACACTCACACGGCCCCCGCCCCCGGAACCAACTTACCCCTACTTACAGCCCATTCACCAGCCCGGCTTCCTCTGCCGCCCCTCCTCTGCGCGCCTGCCTCTGCCGCTGCAGAGAGGCCACATATGTCTGCAAACACTTCTAGGCAGAAACCAGCCAGTGCAGAACAAAGACAGCCGGGGTTGCCTTCATCTCAGCACAAGGCAGCCAGTAGCTATTTTCAAGCTTGTTCGCTCTCCCCCTCTGAGGGCACCCTGCTCTGTTTCTCCCTCTCTCTCTCCTCTTTGCCTGTCCAGCTACTGCACAACACACATCAATTATTCATTGCTTGTCTCCCGGTTTCCAGGCAAAACCAATCACAGATGGAGTCTTGCTAATGGGCTCATGCCGTACTTGCCAACAGGCTATTTGTGCTCAAGCTACAACCCTCTAGAGACAATAAAGAGAATCAGGTTAAGCTTTAAAACTTCACACGTACGCGAACAGACCTAAAACGGCGATAGACATGTAAGCATCCCTATGACATTGCCTAGGAGTACGTCTTCGGCATACAGCATGGCAGAAGGCTGCTGTAAATCTTCCGAAAGGGTTTTAAGAAAATCAAACACTCAGAAAAATCTCACCTCAGCTGCATGTTACTGATATTGATGGTTCTCTTTTCTGTCTCTAGTGATCCATGTCTTGCTTTCCCATTACACAGAGAGGAATGTCCTTCTCTCATTCTCGTGCACGCACGCACACGCGCACACACACGCACACACACACAGAGCCACAGCCACTTTGCCAGAAGGAAGAGAGAGAAAGAGGAGGAAAAAAAAAAAAAAACCACCCAGGCAGCTCACATTTCAAACTTGCAAGGAGGGGTGGTGCTTAAATCGCTAGGACAAAGCCTCCGTCTCTGGCACCCAGCCAAAATACTAAAATAAATCCCCTCGATCAATTAATTGGAAGCAACACTTGTTCGAGCCCGCGTAACAAACCATTAAGGGCACCGGGGCTGAAAAGTCTTGAGATTTGGGAAATCTTATACCCTTGCTTCCCCCCTACCCTGTTTGCTGAATGCTTTTGACGAAATCCATCTAACTAGTCATGCTAATTAGCGTCCAGGGCAGCCTCGGCGGCGGAGCAGCGCCCGGGGCGGGCGGCCCCGCTGCCCGGAGTTTCCTTCNCGGGGGAGGACTCAGAAGCGGCGGCGCCGACTGCGGGCCCCAGGGTGCCCCAGAGCTCCCGCTCGGCGCAGCGACGGGCGCCGTCCCTCCGCCGCCAGGGGAAACTGAGGCAGGCGGGGGCTGCGGCTGCCACCGTGACCGCTGTCACCCGCGGGACAGCCTGGCCCGGGCAGGTTCCTTGGGTTGTGTTTGCAGTTCAGCCCTTCACCTTTGCCGGCCGCACACTGCTCTCAAGACATCACCCGCTCCCACGGCACTGCCAGTTCAGGGCTGCCCACCAAAGAGTTCTAAGCATGTCCAGCTGCGCCGGCGGTGCTCAGCGTTTCAAATGACAGTGGCGAAAGGCGCGGGGTGGGGGGGAAAGGCAACTATCAGCCAACCCCAGGAAGCTAGTGCGACAATTCTTTGCTGCCTCTCAAAGGGAAAACTGGCAGTTTAAGTTGTGGCCAGCCGAGCACCAGCCTTTTCCTGCCACCCTCCTCGGTGCAGAGCCACTTCCTTCCCCGCACAACCTGCACAAAGGCACCTCCACCTCTTAAAGGCGCACCCGGCCGTCTCGCAGTGAAGCAGCCGGCAGGTTCCAGCGAGAAGCAAGCAAAATACAAACAATAAAAACAGGAGGACTTGCAAAAAATACTGTCTCTCCAGCAAAATTCCTTTCAGTGAAAAAATGGCCCCAGCTTCCCTTGCCATGCTTACAGTCACTTAACTGTGCTTCCCAAACACCTTAGCAGAGAGCAGGCAACATGACAGATCGGAGCAGCAAACTATCACAGATATCAAAGAGCAGCTCTTCTCTGAAAAATGATTCCACAAAAAAGCATTGTCAGATTTCATGTTCTTTTTTCTTTCCCCTCGCCCTAGGGAATCCACTACAAACAGGTAAAAGTTATGTGTACTCTCACTTAACTTGCACTCCTGATAGAGGATCTCAAGGTCAGCCTGTCAGACAGGGTTATTGCTTTCTCTCCACAGCCATCAGACCAAGCAGAACTGCAAACCAAACCCTCCACACGTGGTGCAATCTCAGAGCTGCACAAGTGTGGCTGAAGGAACCCTTCACAGCAACACGGCTCTCCAGGTGCTCCAGGACTCACTGCTGGGCTGGCATCCATAGCAGACAGTCTGTACAGCCTGGGCAAGCCCCCAGCTAGGTCCTCATGGATGCAGGTGGACCCACAGGGCTGCTGGAACAAACTCTTACACAAAATGAACTTTCCATTGCAGTTGGTCAAACTTCAGATTCGGTCACATGGAAGAGAAGTACAGAACCTTACACATTTTTTTCATCGCCTTTCAGAGCAGACAGATGCTTTAAGGAGGTGGAAATTATACAGCTAGACCGGCAGAAGAGATATAGGAAGCACAAGTTTTAGGGGACTGTCAAAGCAATGAGAAGTATCTCAATAATCCAAAACAAGGACTAAATTGCCCGACTATTATAAGTGCACTTAGTTCAGACTTGGTGGATGTGAATGAAATTGATAATTGCTCTAATGCTACATGAATTCTTGATAGATTGAACATTTCTGTGCTTGTTTCAGGTTTTACTGCATTTACAGAGTTTTCACACTATTCATAAGCTATCACACAAAGCAGCAACAAGAATGTATCAGGTGGTCGCAAGGTCCCAGATACTGAGCCTGGCTCCTTCCTCATAAAAGGCTCGAGTAAGTTATTTTCTCAGGGCGAAAAGTAATTTTAATTTTTTCTGTATAGAAAACACATTGCCCAGTATCTCATTTTTTTCTGTACCTACCATCGTAAGTAGTATTTCTCTGCAATTAAATTGCTCCTTCTAGTGTAACAGTGTAGGTTTCTCTTTTAAAGTTGCCTGTCTTTTCAGAGGAAGTGGTTTAGTGTAGACAAATCACTTATCTAAAAATTATGTACTTACTTCTCCTTTGACAAATCTTCAGCAGGTTTCTAATCCCACCCTGCCACTTGAAATATCACTTTCTGTGATGACATTTGAGTCACAGTTGTCAGAAGCATCAGGCTCTATAGTCAAATGGATTAAATCACACTTCATAGCATGCAGTATTTTGAAGAAGGAGTGGTTTATCATTTGTAGAAATTAATCATAACAGTTTTTTCTCCAGGGCAAATTCCCAATCATTTTTAAAGATTACTATGTTTAAGCCCCCCTGACAGCAGTATGTCAAATTACCTCACAAGGAGGGTTATCTCAGGCAATGGTAACTATTAACACAACTCACTGAAGATACACTACTCGGAGAAGCAGGTCTGTACCTTTTTATACAGGGGTGGGAGAACGGGCTCTTTGGCTGAGCTTTGTGTGGCTCTGTTGAGGCCTCAGGGATCCCAGTGCCTGGGGCTGTGCCTGCTGCTGGCTGCTGTCCCAGCTCAGCTTCACAGGAGAGGGGAGACAGGGGTCAGCACATCTTTGAGTTCTACAGTGGGAGGAAAGAGGAGACTTTTACTTGGACCACTTCTAGCTGATTAAGGTGAAGAGTTAGAATATTTTCAGAGAAGTCCTATTTATCTCAAAGCAGGAGATGATGTTTGTCTGTTTAGCAGATTTCAGTCAATGTGAAACAATATTACCAACAAACTTTCTAAATCTCAATCCCAACAGTCTCTGCTTGGCACAGAAGCAAACCATGTTCTTATGGTATTGCTCGTTGCTCTCCATGCCAAGACATCTCTCTGAAGGAGTGTGTTTTTGAGAAGTCAGAAGCCTGTCCTTAAGCTGAGATGATGCAGCAGATGTGCCCATGGAACACCAGTTTTTTGTGGTGAACAAGATAACGATGTGCTCACATTAATATGTTTGGGTACCTTTGATTGCTAAACATAAACAGCATGATGTTTATCTGCAACTACTCCAAGTGAGGTAGCCTTTGGGCATAATTCTCACTTCTCTCCTGCTTTGCCCCTCTCTGGTGATATTGCAAGAAATTAGTCAAATAGATCAACACCTGTAATAAAGATGCAGACCACCAACAGCAAAAGAAGGAGAGGCTGCAGGGGGGTGGAGAACAAATCACCCATTTGGATACTTCAGTATCAAGTAGACTGTACGAGGTGGGACAGCATCGTGTTCTACTGTAATATCATTGTGAGAGGTATGCTGAGAAAAGAGCAGAGAAAGAAAGCATAAATGGGTAAGGAAAATCTCCTCAAGTAGCTGTAATAGCAGTTATTGCCCACTGAGTCATAATATAATCCTTTAGCAATGCAAATTTTCTATGACCAAAGATTTAAAGGTTTATCTCGGGGACCAATCTTTATTCATCGGAGTTTTGCTGCACTGCTGAACACAGCAGGGTAGTTCCTTACAATATTTGTCTAGAGCAGGTTATTTGCCCAAGAATTAGTTCCCTGGATATGTATATATTTTACTATTGATTCAAAGGATTCAAAAATCTCTTTAGAAGGCTTACAATTACATAGTTGAAATACACAGAATACATGGATCAGTGGCCTTGTCGATTTTTCCTAATGTTTCACAGTGGGTTGAATCAGTGGAAGCTGTAATAAATCTAAGGGCTGCAATCCCAGTAAAAAGTCAACCATGTACTTGAAAAAAACAAAAATTAAAATCATTTTACCCTGCATCAAGTGTCTTTCATGCATAACCCATTTTTACATAAACAAATAAAATTCTAAAAAGATGTGTGAAAAGAAACCCCAGTATTTAAAAGCAAAGCACAGAAAGACCCTTTAACATGGTTTAGTCCTATCCTGTTTAAGTAAGAGATTACTACATTGCAAAGAATTCTATGACTAAGGTACATAGCCTTTGGTCCCTTCTGCATTAGGCTTTATTAAACAAAGGTAGGGAAGTTATAAAATGTAGTAAGACAGTATCTGCCTTTTTTTTTTTTTTTTTTTTCCTGCTGCCCATGATCACTGTTTGCTCGTAGCCCTTGGTAACTCAATGTTTTGATGAACCCTCTGATCTGAACCTGGTAACACCAAAGGCTGTTTTGAATGCACACAGCAATTGGACCAAAACACCCAAAATCTTCTCAAAGACACTTATGCCCTATTAAACTTTGAACACCATGGAAATGCTCACATTCTTGTTAACCCATTACAAAACAATATTCCTTCAAGGCTCTGCAAAGACTCAGGATAAACCTTTAGGCACTCCCACGAACACTTCTGTCAATTGCCAAAATATCTGGAAAACGAGATCTACCTTCAGTCCATCTAATAATGTTGCAATATACTAATCTCTATTTACTTCATTCTTTCTTCTGATTTCATGTCTTTACTATGTGCAGAAAAACAAGATGATCTATAAAACTACAATGCAAAAAAACACCACAGTGAAGCCATTCTTTATGTCTGTATCTTTGGTTCTCTTCGCAGCTATACTTTTATGGAAAACTGGAAAGCAAAAGTAACCAAAGCATGCAGAAATAAAGAACAAAGTACACTAAGGAAAAATCACATCTGTAATGCAGCATGGCAGTCAGAAGGAGACCTTACAGACCTAAGGTATCACTGTAAGGATGGCACCAGCTCAGAGCTGTCCCCAGCACTGTTTCACCTGCAGCAGAACCACTGCAGCTGCCCCCTCACAGTCCAACCTGTTCATTTTAAAGACAGATGCAATATGCTCTACCTGTGATGTCCTGCCCTTATTTAATGCATCTATTTTACTACAAATGCTAATGTATGTTTTAAAATCTGATTTTCATGACATAGGAGTTTATTTTTCTAACTTTTGGATGCTCCTAGTGGAATTCCTTGGTAAACTGGAGCATGGCACAAATGGCTTTCAGTGCCTCTTTTGGTACCTGGGCTACAGCTCATGACATCTCTACAAAATCAGAAAGAAATCCAAATTAACTGAAGCCCTTTCCATTCAACATCCATTTTTTTCAGTATGATCAAGTGGATTCCTGAAACATCCATATTTTCCACTTAATTTTGATAGAATATTTCTATACCACATCTTCCAAACTTCTTGATTGTCCTCATGTAGTTTAGACATTTTTAGCCTTCTACCACTTTGGGAGAACATCTGATCAACTGTTCTTTAGGTTTCAAACAGATGTTTCAGCATTCATACGTTCTGCAAAGTACTAAAAACTTGTTCAAACAAAGCAAGACTTTCAAATACAATGAGAACTACTACCTAAGAAAGTTTTAGTATGCACTTCAATAAAACATTTTTTCTGCTGCTTTTCAAGATGGTTAAGAATTTATTCTCCCTAAAAAATATTTGGTTTTACTGAGCATATAGAAGAAGCCCCACCTCTAGTAAGCTGTGGGTTAATTAGAGCTAAGCTTTCTCTCTCCCTGATTAATTGTTCAAGGGGATAAGGAGGCAGCTCTGAAGACAGCAACTTAATCAGGTCTCACTGAAAGAAGATAGAAAACTATTAGAACAGCAGCTTGTGAGGCAATGTAGAACTAATGGGATGCAAAAGAGTAAATGAAACTGAAGCTTGGAAAGTAGAAGCCCTGCTAGGGCTCCTGAGCACTTCTTGGCACTGTAAATCCAGTCTGAACTGTTTTGACTCTTCACAATTATTTTCCAGACATAGAAATTGTATGAATATTCCTCACTAAGATCTCAAAATAATAAGCCCTCCATGAATAGTCAATCCCAGTGACTATTTTCTTTTATCTTTTCCTTCTAAGCCTCCATATCCAGTTAACACTTCACATCCCAGCCCCATCACAGCAGTGTGAGGAGCTGCTGCTCTGGTTTTCTGGCTCAGCTGGAGTCGTCTTCTCCTCTGCAGGGAGACTCCTCTTGGTCCCATTCATCGAGATGCCTCTATCCAAAAAGGGGTTTGAGAGGAAATCTAAGCTATTTGCCTATATCCTTATTATTACTACTTTTTAAAACCATGTGAGAAGGAATATGTGATACAAACATCCTGAGTGGGACATAAATAGAGTAAGAAAAGATGTAAAGAGAAGATATGTCCTCCATCACCCTCACTATTTACATTCTATACATAGAAAAATTCATGACAGAACTCTCTGTGGTATGACTGAACTGTGAGAGCATTAAAATGAGAAAGCTGAGATGCAAGTTGCTTGTGTGTTTTATTTAATTTAAAAAAACCCTATGAAAACAACACTGAATGTCACTTTTTTCAAATCAGTTGTGCTTGTGTGTTTTACATTGAAAGTTTCATTCATTCAAAGAAACATTCAGATGTTTCATGATGCCATATCAAACTTATGAAAGATTATATAATAATCAAATAGATAAAACTCCAAAGCTACAAATTAAAAGAAAAGTTACAAATTGGTGGCTATGCATCACTGTCTTGGAAAGCCTCCATTCTGGAATACAAAGGCATTCATCATTTGGAGGCCAGCTCACGCTCCTAGCTTTGTATTTAAACAGCCCATGTACCATCATCATACACTTTTTATATCAATCTGCCAGAAAGCCATCCAGAGTTATTTTTAGAGGACTGGGAGATAAAGTACAGTTTAGCTTGCTAAGTAGCCTAATAAGGCAAAATGCTCTTGGTGAAGACCAAATGCAGTCACTGTCGCTCTTTCCCTCATACTCTAATCAATTTCTAAGAGCATCCCTTAATTTTTCCCACTTACTGAGAATGACTGTGTTAGCAACAGGACAGAACTAGAGGGACAGAGGCATTCTTTATCGTTTTCTCAGTTTTGATAATCAAACATAGAGTGATTGAAGGAAAAATGGAATGGCCTGAAAAGAAAGTGGCTTTGCTCAGAGTTAAAGAAATCTCCTAGTAGACAGCCATTTTAAGAGGAACAACAGCTTAACATCAGTTTCTGCTTTCAGAAACTGGCAAACTCAGCTCCCAGTCAACTCCAAATACTTCAAGGCCTCAAAGCTTCAAAGTGGATATAAAGGACTATCACAGAGTGTTGGTATGCTTAAATACTAGCAAGAATCTTAAAACTAAAAAAGTTCCCAAATCCACTAGATTACTTATGATCTGAGAAAAATTCTCATTTTGACACATTATTGCCAGGAGGAGGGTGATGGTTAATGCTAGAGGGGGGTGATTCTGTAACAATTTATGAGACCAGGATTAAACCCAGCAATTAACACAGGTTTCTATCTTTAGTAATTATTCATATACCTGTTCAGCTGATTATAAGTCATAGCTCCAGGCTGTCTGCCTGCACTGCTAGGACACAGACAGCAACCTTTGCTAAATTGACTCCACTGGCTACGCTCATGCTGCAGGAGCTGTTTTCAAGGACAGATGTACGATGTTAGATGGGTAAAGACAGGAGCAAATTAAAGATGGGTGTTCTGTCAGGAAAAGAACTGGAGAACTTGTGTCAGCATTTCTCAACATTAATAGGACCTTAGATTTTTAACCCTTCACTACCTATTACTTAGATTTAAGAAGAACTTTCCTTATTTTATAGATAGCATAATTGCATCTCCTCAAATAAAATAAACACAATAGTTAAGAACAAAATACAAGGGCACACAAAATAAATAACCATATATCTATACATAGATACAGAGGGATTCCATTAAAAGCATTCAATCCTTCTTAAACTGTGATTCATTGTAAAGCATCACAGCTTGTGGGTTAAATAAGCTGAGCACAGTAGAATATGAAGTTACCAAAACACATTATTACCACACAAAAGTATCACTCACTTTCAGATCACCAAGATGTACCTGGCACATTATTACCAAATAGCTACACTCACGTTTTTTATTTTTCTTTTTACCATCTTTCGTAGATTTCTCTTTAAAGCAGTTTATGGATTTCTTTAAAGGAGGCTGAAAGTCTTCTAGGCCTGAGAAATATTTAGCAGCACAACCACAGAAGAAAACCCTGCTGCCAGCCCCTACCAAACACAGATACAGCTCCTACTGGCAAGAGGCTATATTGGCAAGAGCCCTTATATTGGGCTCTCACTGAAATTAAATTTACAATTGAGGGTTCATGTGATACCACTAGAACAAGGCTTCTGGCATGCATAAAAACATATCCTATTTTACTAGAGGATTTCTAGCATAGATCTAGCCTACTTTGAGCCTAAGAGCAAATCTACACCTTGGAATGTTCACACTTCAAGATCTTCTAATAACTACATCCATCTGTTAAACAATTTACATTCTGATAGAAGATGAAGCAATAGTATAGCAACAAAAAAATGCATTTTCATAATCTGGAAAATACGCAAGAGTATTTAACACTATTTCTTACTTCTCTCCTGCAACACCACATGGAGAGTTTCACAAAAGCTGTGCTTTTACCATGTACAGGCACCAGAGCAGAATCTTGTCCCAAGAGGTGCTTTGAAATAGCCTAACCAAGTCTAGAATCCTTCCCCTGTGAATGACAGGAACTACCCTCTTTTTAATCAATATGCATCAGTTGAGTCTCTCTGTCCACTATTACACAAACAAAAGACTGAGTGTGAAGGATTAAATATTTCACAGCAGAAGCTTTAAAATGGGAAGTTTGATGGTGAGCTATTTTTAATGAAGCCATCAAAGTAAAATCAGGAAAATTTTGCATGTTTCCTTAGGCCATAAATGTGGTTTTACTTTTTGTTTCATATTTAAATCCACTGTTAAGTAAACATTACAGCTGAACATGTTCTTTGGAAGCTTAACCAGACAACTGTATTTTAATCACTTAATTTCTTTTAATTACTTAAAGTACTTCAAGAACACACACTCAAGTATCTCCTCTAACTACAAAAACTGAAGTGAAAGTTCAGGTGCAGTGAGACCAGCTTAAATGAGAGAGCACAACCTGAGAAAATGAAATTTTCATACTTCAACTTCAGAAAGCATAATTTGTTCTGATTTTCTAAAAGTGCTAAATCTCCCGCTGCTAAAGTTAAGCATCTTTAACAGACTTTCAGTTCAGCATATCCAAGAACTGAGAAACTCCAGGTCATTACCACAGCTTTTAACTTTTGACCAAACAGCCAATGTTAACTTTCCAAACTATTTACTGACTACTGCACCTTTATAATCAACATTTTCAATTAAAAGTGCTGGCAGGTTATTTAAGTGAGGCTTAACACAATTTAGTGTTAATCTGCAGGCCACTTACCTGGGCCTGGAGGACCTGCTGTTGGAAAAATGCTGTGTGGGCTTTTAAATTTGAACTTATGTTAAAATTTTTTCTTAAAGGAGATGTAAAAAGAAAATGTACAAAGAAAAGCTAGTAGAATGAAAGCAAATTGTTTTTACCAAAGTTAAAAGAAATAAAGTTCCAAAAGTTACATTTTTATTTTTTACTTTAGGCAATATTAGACAAATTTATAGAAATCAACATTAATAGAAAAAAAAAATCTGCTTTTGCTTAAAGATGATTTTTGTGATGAGGTATTAGAAATGACAAACCTTCATGAGTCAGGGACTTTGCAGAAGGAAAGACGAAACTTCTACAGTGCCTCAGATCTCATGAAAACCATTTCTATTTTCTCCTGTATAGGATGTCCTCTCCAAATTGCTTTTCTTGTGCTTTGAATCACCTTTACCTCTCTAAAGACATTATTCTGGGTGAAGCTCTATGATTTTAATATTTATAGCCCTGACAAAGTTAGGGTTTATGTTCTAGCACTATCTGCACTCTCATCTGCTGTATCTTTCTGGGATTTAATGGTAGCTCTTATCTCTACAGAAGGATCCAAGTTTGGTGACCTGAGTCTCCTCACTCCCATCAGATCAGAATCATGGGGTCTGCCATAAACTCCTGTTTCAGAGTCAGAGAGGGGGAAGTCAGTTTGACCAAGCCAGAGCAAAGAAGTTAATGAGTAACTTTCAACACAACTCCCCAACAGCTTCCTCTTTTAGCAGAGAGAAATGACTGTTCCAGCAAGCTGAGGAGACTTAGATGCCTTCTAACTCTCTTGGAAATCTTATCATGCTCCTGGGAACTAAGGGGGAGAAAAAGATTAAATCAGTTTGTCTTTTTTTTTTTACTCTGGTGCAAAGGGGCAGATGGGAGAGATAACCCTAGTTTCTCAATAACCCTCAATATGTCACTTTCGTGCTCCTATGCCCTTTTCAGATACATGCCACTGTCTGCAAACCATCTCCTGCTACTCTATAAGCAAACTATTTCAAGTCTACAGTAGAATTTCATTTTTCCACATGAGGAAAACAGACTTTTTCTTGGGTTTTTTAATGAAAACAACAAGGATTCACTTCATTTTTGTTAGCACTTCCTCTGTAGAAAAGACTTTAGGAAGCAGTGTGCATGGGTCTAGGTGGTTACTCCTGCTTCAGTTTTTTTCTTGGCTTCCAGGCAATGTCATGTATGGTAAATCCTCTCACTCAGGGCACAGCTATTGACTTATACTCTCTCCATTGGCCTCCAGATGTAAAATACATACACATACACCCACATTCTTGGCTTGTTTTTTTCTGTGGCAACTTCATTCATGTTACTGAATACTTTTTCCAAAATAAAGTAACAGAGCAATCAGGTAAAAACCCCATGTGTCTTTAAATTTGGAGTTATTTAACAGCAAAAGCAGCAGACCCGTGCAAGTAGTTTCTATACTCTGTGAATAAACATACAAATTCTGTCATAAAAATAAAGAAAATTATTATGTTTCTGTCATGAAATAAAGAAAAACAAACCATGGATCAAATCAACATTTTGTTTGAAGTATCACCAGTGCTACAGGGAGAGATGAACTAAACTGAAGATGTATGGGTTCAATGTAAGTGATTTTCTTATGACTAATCCCTGGAATTATACTACTGCCCAGAGACAAGGAGGAATAGAACACCAGAACAGAAATGATCAGAACTATTTGTTAGCTTTTTGCTTTAGAAGTACAACTAAATTCTTGAGACTTGGACACTGTCTTATGCAACATCAAGAATAATTCATGGACATTAAAAAAAAGGGGCCTGGATCCCGACAGAATGCCACAGGAAGGCAAGTAACCACCTTAAACTTACCTAAATGTGTAACACAATTTACATGATTCTGATAAAATATTTATATTGCTTTCAGACAAAGTATTGACTGAGATATCTTATTTCATCAAAAACATGAAAACATTCTCTAAATAATTACATCAAATTAAAGAGCTGATATTTAGGCAACAGTGCTCTTTCAGTGTACTCATCCTGCAGACAGGGGAATGCAAAGGTAAAAAAAAAATCTGTGGGAAAACAACACTTCTGTAGAGTGCATACCATTACTGAAGATGACTGTGACAATCAGCTGCAATGCAAGCCAGCAGGTAAGCTCACACAGAGAGTGTTAATCTGAAGGAAAATCCATACATTCTTTCAACTACCAGAGCAGCAAGTGGTGCCCTTGGGAGGAGCACCCCAGACAGGGGGAGCAGCCACCCCTGTTACCTCCTTCTGGGAGGCAGCAGCAAGAAGGAGCAGCTCTCAAGGCTGAGGTGTGCTTTGGGGAGGCAGTCACACTGGGGAATCCTCCAAATTAGACCAAATTCTCCCAAGCAAGCTGGCACACTTTCCTCTCTGCATTTATAAATGAAAAAGAGACAAGAGACATAGAAAAGAAGGCATTTTTTCCCCAGCATCTTATGAAATAAAAGCAGTACCCGACCCCAAATACAACTGCCTTTATTTACAAAGACAATGAACAGAGAGATGAAAAAGCAAAGAAGTCACTGTGTCGCCACTTGAGCCCTGCTTGGGAGGAATTCAACACATTAATGTAATCGATTATAGCAGAGCTTAACAGCAAATCCACTGCTTGCCTGCTATCCTCACTCCAGGGAACAGAGGAGTGACGAGGGCTGTAGGTAAATCCCACAGGCAGAGGGTGAGGAGGTCACCGTGCTCTGGGGTCACTGAGTCAGGCATTGATACAGAGCATCAGCCCCCTGTGGCACCACTGCATCCCTCTGTCACTGCCCTGAACAGTCTCATAGAAAACATCATCCTTAAACAGAGATGCTTGGTTCAACTGGGTTTCTGACTGCTCTCAGACAAGACCTCATGGTGGCAAACTGCAATCAGTCTAAAAGCTCTTGTAACTGAGTTAACACTATCCATTTCCACAGGAGGTTCCTCACTTTTAAGAACACAATCTCAAATCCAGGAGGAAGCTTCACGACCACAAACTCTGAAATTTTTATCTTGTCTCTCAAAAAAGGCACCAGCAGGAAAAACAAAGGTGTGACAAAGGCAGTGGGGATACTCAAGACTGCAGCTCCCAGTTTTCTGGACAGGGTTAACTCAGTTCCCACCTCCTCTCTTCCAACCCTTGCCTTCCCTTACTCTCTTTCCTGTCTATCTCAGTAAAAGTCATTCATAGGAAGGACCTTCAAAATGTGTGCAGTTTCTTACCACAAATGGCACTGATCTCACATGTGACCTATGAGAGCACCAGTGACTAATGCCAACACTACCACCAACCAGTGCTGCATCAGGGCACCAGGAAAACCACAGATTACATCCTTTGAACATTCTGCACTTTCTTCTTTGGTGACTGCAGCAGATGATGGCACCTCCTCAGGACAGAGAGTACATTGACTACAGCCACTAGTTAGTGTAACAAATGTTTAGCTCACTCATAAACAGATCAAGGCAGAAACCAAGTTCTTCAATAATCTGTTTAAGAAGGTAACATCATACATTTAAGAAGGCTTTGAGTGATATATTTCTTTCTTTTAAAAAGACGTATCATTATAATGAAGGACGTGACTATAACAACTGAGTTTCAAACTCTGCTCACTTGGCTAAGAGCCTTTTGCTCTGGTTTGGGCTGGGATAAGGCCTGGGTTATCTGGTTACCACCAGGAGCTGTTCAGCAGCACAAACACAATGAGCACATCGCTCACAGCTCAGCTCCCAGGCCTACATGGCCAAATTCAGCATCTTGACCTCAGAGAGCTTCATGCTTAGGGATTCTGCTTTGACAAATGTCAGAGCTTTTGAAAACATTTCACCTTACATTTGTCATTTAATGCTTAGTCAGTAGGCTGCATCCCTGAAACATTATCCCACAGGTGGAATTTGGGTTGTTTCTCACTTACTGCTTTCCCCCACTGCCCCCTCCAAAAAACCATCCCTAAAAACATCTACTTCACAGCACCGACACAGCACAGCACATCATCCTTTCACCACCTGCTCGCCTGTGTGCAGACCAAGATGTAACAAAAGGAGTAACAACCTATAGAATGATACTGTCTAACAGCACAGTACTTCAAAAACATGCACACAAACTCTTGTATGTAATTTAAGGTCACTTTCCATGTAAGTTTTAACTTAGCTGTAAATTGATGAATTTCTACCAGCAAAGGGGTTTTTTTTGTCATTGCTTCCTTTTTATTGGTTTCTTCCCCATGGCACAAACCCATTATTTTTCTCTGACATCTTCAGAAATTAATTTCTTTTAATCTTTTGTTACCTTTACCTAATGTCATCAATATTCAATATTCTACCTCTCCAAACCAATTTTCTAAAAATCTTTTATTTTCTCAATTCCTCTCCCAGTTACAGTACTGTTATTATCATTTATTCACAGTCACTTTTTCTCTTGCATACATCTACCCTGTGGCCAGTCCAAGAAAAGACTGCTAGGCATTGATCAAAGAATAAGATTGGATACATTAATCCTCATGTGGTACTACAAACATATTGCACCAAGTTTTAAAAATAAAATAAGATAAAATAAAATAGAGGGGTTTATAATATGAAAATAGAGGTGATTTTAATACTCCCTCTAATTAAACAGTAATGTCACCGTATCAGCTCACATCACTATTTTTTGATCTAAAAAGACCCTAAGTGCACAAATAACCCTTAGATGGTAGAGCAAGTGACAACCTTGAACAAGAGACATCCAAAATACTTATATAGAACATGCAGGGCATTTTTTAACGTGTGCTTAAAACCAGCAGCCAGTCTCCCCCATGGAATTCAATAAGCAGAGCCATTTCTCACTGTCTGTGCATTAAGAGCTGAGGGAAAATGTTTCCACCATATCTGCTAACAAAAACTGTTGGTGTGTACATTGGCCTTTCAAACATTAGTGGTCTTACCCTTTGTCACTTTGAAGCAGATGTTTAATTGGGAGGAAGTGATTTTAAACATCTGTAGCAAACATCTGAGAAGGTGGATGAAGACCACACAGAGCCCTGAGCAAATTAAGTCTATGCAATTATGTCACTTCCTAGTATGAGTATTTAGGAGAATTAAAAAAATAAACAAAACCAGAACTTTCAATAGAGAACCTTCAAAAACCTTCCTCTCCTCTCACTTGCCTTCCTGTGCCTTAGAAAATAATTGGTAACTGAGGAAATATCAAGTCCATTAAACAAAGCTTGACCAACAAGAGACACTGCATTCCTTCAAGGGAAAAAATCTGGGAAAACCCCACCAATTTAGTATGAGGCCTTTAAACCCTTTAGGAAACAAAGCAAAACAGAGTAAATATTTTAAATATAAAATATTACTCAGTTCTAGTGGGTCTCAGGTGTACTGCACCAGCTCAGGTTTAGCAGCTACACCTGCAGTGTGTACAGCAGCAGAGGTGTCCCACCGAGAGCAGCCACGGGACACTCCCCAGAACCCACGTCTGACCCCTGCAACTGCACTGCTGCTGCTGACCCAGACTGGAGGGACTGACTGCCTCCTGATTTCCAGTTACATCTTCCAGAAGCCAGGTCCTTTACCTCACAAAAGAGCCCAGACAAAAAGGAACATCCAGCTAAGGTTTTTCTGCCTGGGGAGATGATACACTTGGAAAAAATAAGGGGGGCAAACTGATCAGTTCCCATCACTGTGAGTGGAGGTGGCCATGAAATTCAGTTTCAGCAAACATTCAGCAAGATTTTCATTTTTCAAAACTGCTTTGCTTAAACACAGCATCCTCTACAGAAATCAGACAGTTACTACATCTCTCAAATTCCAATTTAAAACTGCAAACCTTAACAAAATTAAAAACACGTTTACATAAAAATACAAATTCAGCCTGGTTTTGCTACCCCTCCTTTGTAGAAGTCATTTACTATTGTACTGTACACAGGTTGGGATTTTGCACTATCAAATATGTAAAAATAAATGTTACTTTGCTAGGAAGACTACTGATTGAAAACTTTAATTAGGATCAAGTCACCAAAATGGTAATGGTTCAGCTCATGCACAGTTTATAAAGCAAGAGGAAAATCACAAGGTTTCACAAAAATTATATGACCAGTATTTCTCTAAATTGACAAAATCAGTCTCTAAAAATTTTCCTCAAGCAAGATGCCAGACCTAAGAGCAGAGAATTGCTACATAAAAATCACTCTAAGTAGCATTAGTAAACCAATGGTGTCTAGGAATATCGAAAGACCTTGTCATAATTTGCAGCCCATAAAACTGCTGGAGTAGCTCCATGGCAGAAGTGAAAGACTTGGAAGAGGCCAGTATGGTGTGTTGTGCCATCACACATTCACTCATATAGCTGACATGCTTTTGCTTGACAGTAAAAAAAATCCTTCTTTGATTTAAGCTACAGACTATGGCNAAAAAAAAAAAAAAAGCAGCTCTAAAGAGCAAGATGCTGTTTCACAACATGCACTGGGGAGGATACAACTCTGCTGTTTGCAAGTCCCCCGGTCTGAAGTCTTCAGTGGAAGGTATCTGTTCACCAGGAACAGCAGGGAATGCACACCTGACACTGACAGCTTTATGAGGGGTTTCTGAATCACAGGATTGTCTGGAAATTTCTGTGTACAAATCAATGTATTCAAATCACCAAACTTACACACCCTGAGTACTAAAATCAAACACCATTTTGCAGTGTCCTCATTCCAGAGCTGGAACATGGTTCTGCCCTCCATGGAATGAACCCTAACAACAGCAGCAAAATTTCTAAGAAAAAAATATTGCTAAAAGCTCCATGAAAAACTTACATTTTTGTCCTGCATGAAAATATGTTACCTCAACTTTTAGTATATATATTTGATTTTTTATTTTTAAAAATTAATTATTTGCTATTAACTAGCAGTCAAAGACACAGAAACAAGCATGCTCTCTTCTCTTAGATGAGTTATGATGGTATCCTCAAAGCTGACTCAGGAATTAATTCAAGAAACAAAATAGCAAAAGATTCAGTCTTTGGCAGCATTTAAACCATCTGTTCCACACTATTTTAATCACTTCTGCTCAGTACAGAGATTACAGGTTTCAGTTCATTTGTGATGGAAAAACAAAGAATGCTGCATTTTTTCAGCAAGTGGGGGGAAATTCAGAATCCTCCCAACTACCCTGAAACTGGGGTATATGAAGAAAGTAAAAGGCTACTGGGTTTCATGCCTGGGCGTGATAAACCCACCCTCCCCCTCCATGTGGGATTCCTCCCGTGCTTCAAAGCAAACACAAATTGGAATGTGCCACACTGACCTGAAAAAAGGGGATGTGGGGAAGGAGTTCCTATTAGCCACTTTATTATGGCAAAACAATTAATATCATTCTTTCCAAAGAAGAACCCAAAAGTTCCCATTGCTATTTGTTGTGGGAAACTGCTTATTAATGTGAGGAATGTGTTTCCTCAGCTCAGAAGTTACAGAAGTACAATGACATCCTTGTAAGACCAGATGTGCAGTAGAGCAGAAGCAGTAGGTGGGTTAGAAGGGATGAGCCTATCTTCTCTGGAACACTGTGATTTCTTCCCCTCTCCCCATCCCTGAAGAAGAGCAAACAGCTCTCCAAGATGACAGCAAACACAGAAGTCTGGTCCCACAGCTCACTCGAGCAGATCTTCAGCTGGAAGTCTCCTCTGTGCAGGTGACTGGTGGATTAACACGAGTGCTCGTGTTTACCTGCCCAAACTATACAAATGACCATTCCCCTGTACCATTTGCATCTTCCCCAAGGACTGCAATGTTCCAGTTTATGCTTCCACTGTGTTGCCTTAGTAGTTTGAAGGGGATCCAACACAGCTCTTTGTGCTGCAGTTGAAATGGAGCATCGGTTCCTTCTCAGGGCACTGAAGGGGTCCACCCCAACATCCAAAGCTAACGTGGTCTTCTTGAAAACATCAAAAAGACTTATCCAGACCTGAAATGATTTAGTCTGTGATTTATTTAAGATGCAGGTAGCCAAACAGATATAGTAAGAGGGAACTTGAACTCCACCTAAACATGACAGCTTGCCCAAGCTCAATGTCCCACTGAAAAAGTTTCTTCTATTGTAAAAACTAATTCTTAGTATTCCCATGATCAGTAACTCCCATATGTTACCATTTAATATTGATATTAAATAAGCAACTCATCTATATGAAGGTCAGCTCAAATTCAGCTAAACAGGACTGGTACATTTGTTTTGCATGGCCTTGGATGACTGACAGTGTTGGCTGGAAAATAAATAAATGCATTATGCATTTATCTTCCTTATCAGTTTTCAACCAGTAAATTCACATTTACTGCTTTTACAGTCTTCAAAACTAGCAAGAAACTGATTATATTAATAAAAATGCTTGATTTCTGCCTATAGACAAAACATGCTCAAAACAAAATTAGAATCAACAGTTTACCTTGAGTATAAAAGAGAAAGTATTTATTATGGTGCAGAATACACTGCTATGCTTGTAGTTAAGACTATAATAACTCTTAACTACATAAATCAAGGAGATAGAAAAGATCCCCTGGTTTACACAGATTTGTGCAGCCACTTTCCATTGCTGAAGGATCCTCTAGGTGGATTAGTCATCTCTGATCTCAGCAGACTCAGATTAAGCTGTAGGTTTCCACAGGAAACATTTTCTACACTACAGCAAACAAAAACACAGTGAGGTACCTTCCTACCCCTTTTTCCACCTTGCTTTCCCGATTTGAGGCCTTTAGCATTTATTCCAACTGGACATCCAGCTCCTAAAACCCTGTGAAAATGGAGATCTGTGTGAACATCATATACCCACAGAGGGTGCCGGTCTGAACCAGAAAGGGATTGTAGTGTTCTATTTTTAGGACAGAAATGTCACAGTCAATAGTGAGGCACATATCCTGCTTCACTCTGCCCTGGAGCTAACAGCTTTAAAGGTCAGAAAGCAGTGCTTTCTGGAGATACCCCACTGCAGCTTCTCCAATAAGAATATGTCATTGTCTTTTGAATCTGGAAGTTATTTACCCATAGTGGTAAAACTCCAAACTGCTCACACCCTGCACACGTGTGCATTTTGCACAGTTGTTTCCCCTTATGACAGGAGTCTTTCTTACAGTCCATAGGATGCTTCCTGCTCTTGCTCTCTGCAACTCAAGGATGAAAAACAGATTGAACTGTTCCCTACCTGCCACCCCAGAAACAGAAAGACAGAGGGAAAAGAATGAAGCGTGGCAAATGCTCCTCAAAGAACTCCTCCTTGTGGCTGGCAAATGAGTGCTTTCTCTCTTCAACTGATTGTTTTGAAACAATCTCAAATAATGATATTGAGACACTTCCAAACAAGGATTTCAAAGCCCTCATGTTTCAAGAGACTGCAGGGTGGCTGTAACAGCCTCCTGCTATAACCCTCTGAAACACCTAGGGAAACTGAGAATGGAAATCCAGATAGAGGGCTGTGAAGAAGAGAGAAAACAAGTCTCTAGTGAAGCCCCAGCTGTGACTCAACACCTCCAGAAATATGATCTAATCATAATTAAATCTGCCCACTTAGGCAATTTTATTACATGTTCTACTGTAACCTGTCATGCATTTAGACAACTTCTATGTACAAAATGTCCATATCCCCACTTTGATCCTTGCTATCACGATGAATAGACATAGCTTCACACTTTCATCATGCTTGTATGCAAAATATGGAGAAATGGGGAAGAAAACGAAGAAAACCAATGGAGAAATATATTACTTAAAATTAATTAAATCATCATCTTAGAGAGACACATTGGACGCAATCAAAGAATAATGTACATACAGAGATATTCCAAAATCCACCATTCAGGCTTGAGCTTTCCTTCTAGTTTGCTGGCAGATGCTGTCCAGCAAGGACAATGTATACTGCATTAGTGAGAGTGCTGCTTGCCTGAAGGGCTGCTCCCTTCCTCCAACTCCACACACATCATCAGCAGCTGCAGCAGCTGCCCCAGCTCTTTACAGTTTATACACTCTCAGCCTGTGGCAGGATGAGGAGCTGCAGGACCAGAGAAAAGGAGAATGGGGGAGACCCAACAGAAGAAAGCTGATGCTTTGTCACCGAGGATAGGCCAGCAGAGAGCCACTCACAGCTGCTCCCTCCCTCCTGACTTTACCCCACCTGGCAGGGGGAACCTGTCAAACTGAAGCTTTGACTTGACTCCAGACACCTGTGAGCCCACTGCTCCAGACTGTGAACATAGCTGCCAACAGGCATGAGGGGAATTACACAATACACACAAATATTGACTACAAAATCACCATTCTCCATCAGGGAAGATGCCTGCACAGTTAACGGAACACTTTTCCAAATGCAACACCTTCCAGTCACTACTGGCAAAACTGATGCAGGTGTCACTAGGAGGGAAGGTGATTTTTAATTATTTTTTAAACCACAAAGATATGAATATGTAAATCAGTTTTCTGGTATCTAAATGTAGATGATGAAATTTAAGCTTTAGACTCACGCACCAGGTAAAAATGATTAGTAGGTAATGTACACATGAACAAATTTTGAATACCATTTAAAACAGAAATTTAGACTTATTTAGCTCTCTTACCTGCTTTTCTCTTTTGAACTTATTCCTGCTGATGACTCAATTAGCTTCCTTTGCAGACCCTAATTCCCCATAGCATGAGTTTTACCAAGTAGAAGAAATCTAATCTTTTGCAGTGCACCTCCTTGATTAATCCCTTGCTACTGCATCAGGGCAGCTCTACTGCGTTACTTAGGCAGGGACCATGGTTAAAAGCTTCACAACCAGCCCCAGCTCATTTACACAGTGTGGCTGAAATTCCCATGTGTGCTTCTGTGTAAGAGGTATCATGTTGTCCTTCATATTCCTACGGGGGAAATTCTTATTAGGCCCTTAATGATCCAAGGCCAACAAATAATGGCTTATTTATTAATGACATCATAAACTAAAATAATCTGTGAAATCAACGGAATCAAAACTGCTCCTGTATGGCTGGCACTCTTAATTTAACACTTCTGTTTACACATTTTCTTAATTTTTTTATTATGAAAATGAGTTAGTATTTTGTCTTTCAGAGACTTTCATAGAAGTGGCATCAGAAATACCAAAACTGGAAGGATTACTGCTGGGCATAGTCCTGCCATACTGCAGAACACATTACACGGAGGAAAGATGCCTTAAAATACCAGAGATCCAACTGCCAGGTTTAGGTATTGTTAGCAAACACACTAAGGAACTTTAACACATTGACACTTTCCTTCACCACTGGGACTCAAACAAATGCCAGCAGACCTCAAAAGAACTGATGGAAGACAGGGGGAGTTTAAACTCCTTCCCACCCACAAAAACCATGCTTTGGACCAGCCACGCTGTCCCATTGGCTCAAAAATACTGATTCAGCAAAGAATTTAAGCATGTGCCTAAATTTAAGCAGTTTAATTAACTTTGACGTCAGTGAGCCTACTTCTGTGCTTATAATTAGACATGTGCTTGCTGAAGCAGAGCCCATCTGAATAGAATCTCGTTGATTTTAATTTGGCCCTTTGTCTTTGCCCCTCATTTATTCTCTGCAGTGACTGAAGTATTAGTGCTAAGGTTCTGTTCAGGAATGCACTTGAACAACTCATCTCCACTCATAACATGCAAAAAGAAGCTAAGCATGTCTCAAAAAATAAGCATAGACCTAAGTGCTTTCCAGAATAATGATAGCTTCATGGTTGAAGAACATATGGTGGTCCAGTCCTTCTTTTTGTTAGTCAGATTTTTTTTTTTTTACAGGATAGAATTTTTTTTCCATCTCCATAAAGTGCTAAAAGTAGTGTGCCACACGCTATAAATGGAAATTTACAAGTAAGAAGCTACTTCACTGAGAAATTAAACTTATATCGGAACCCTTTCACAATGTTAGTTCTTGCAGTATGGAAGAGCCTGCTGTAAATGTCTTATTTGTTCATTTGAATGATGGCCTTAAGTTCTCAAAATCTGGGATATTTTATGGTCATGTAAAAACAATCACTAAATAGTAAAATTAAATTAATTAAAAATAACAAAACAAATAAAAAACCCCAATAGCAAAACTGCATATAGAATGAAGAGAACGTGGACACCATGGTTCCAGTCATCAGAAATACCAGTCCAAGTCCCTGAGGTAAGAAGACAATGAGGGACCTCCAGCACACACTACAGCAAAACAGCAAGATCAAAGCTTCAGCTCCTGCCAGGCATTTCTGCTAAACACCTCCAGAGGAAAATCTGATGTCTTTTAACATGCCCATGAATTGCATTCAGCACACAGATAGCATCTTTAACAAGCCTTTTAACTCAGCTATTTCGGCCCATTCTTCTGTGTTTATGGCCTTTTAAGACCTGGAATACATGACAGCCATTATTAACTGCAGGCATTCCACAATTAAAGGTGGAATAAGAAGGATACAGCAATGCAGGGGGAAGAGGAAAACAGAAGGAAAACCAAGAACTGAGCTCAGTATGAAAAACACGGCAGGAAGAGTTACTCAAATAAGGAGCCCCGAAGACACTGCCATCCATCGCAGTGCTGAGGTACAAAGCTCCCCGCAGGGCTCCCTCCTCCTCTGTACCACGGCACAGGCTGGGATGACCGGGCTGCACCACCAACAGAACCCCTGTCACTGCCTGAGCTGAGCCACCAAACTGCAAGGGCAGAGATTTGTTATGCAGTTTGCATTAATTGTACTGACAACTACACAGCTAAAATACCAACAGCTCTTTGAAAAATGCCTATCTGAAATCCCATTGATTTCATGATTTTTCAGAAACCCTACCCACAAACGTGTGCATGCAGCAAGATGGCTCATCCCTCATTTACTCAAAAGCTAATGTCACATACCTAAATTTCTGCTGTCAAAAGAGCACTGGAAAAAAGTTTTAAAAGGTCCAGCCTCAAATTAAAACTGAAGAGAAAGCTGACAATATAAAGAAATCAACTATGTATCAACTTCATGAGTGTATTTGGAGACAGGAGAATAGAATGAGAATGTCCCAGTTGGATTATTAAAGCAATATGCTCTAAGTGACAACTGTCAGTTCTTTTAAAACCTACTATCAATTTCTTTACAGCCATTTAGTTTGTTAAGATAGAGTGATATATTGGGATTGAAGGAGAAGTAGAAAACCCCCATCTAGCTAGTAATCTTAGTTTTGGGGTATTATTTGCTTATTAACTTGCACACGCCATAAGGAGAACCTGCAGATATCATAAAATTTCATTATCCCATCCCCATTACTTTGGATTTTGAATTAGTACATGATTGGGTTTTCCTGCACACTACTAAGATTTTTTCATTTGAAAATCATCCTAAGGTTCAGCCTCCCCCACAGTAACTCATTTGTCTAGAATTTGCCAACTCTACAGGCAGAGCAGGCATTTGCTGTCCATCTCCTCTGCTCCCATAGTGTGACCTCACCTTTCCTTGTTCTTTTTCTTTTTGCTGCATCAGTGAAAGGAATAAAACTATTTCAGCTCTGTCATCTCTACTCTTCTACTGCTTTAAAAACATAAAAACAGCTGCCAAAGAATGGGCACTGTTTATTGTGTGGGACAGATGATATTTGGTCTGGGCACACTGAAAATACTGAATCTATGGTGTTTCACCATCATGTACACAGCAATCCAGGCTCTTTCTCCATGGAAGTGACTTAGAGTTCATCACTAACAAATCATTTTCTAGGCATGGAACCTTCAAAAATAACTTCAATATTGCTTTGTAAGACAGCCATTTCTGCACACATGAGCTTTCTCAAGCCTAGTTTTATTTTTTCAATCTCTCTGCAACCTTTTTAGCTTTATTGACCTCATGATAAGTAGAGTTTTGGACAGAGGGATGAAAGCCAGATAAAAACATCACCTATTGCAAATAAACACAGCAATAGAACAATGATCCAGTACAGACTTTTTTTTTTCACCTTTGTAGGCTAAATGGCACCTGCAGAATGAAGTTTCCTTTCATGGGGCAATGTATCTAATTCATATCTGGCTATTCCAAGTTTCCAGTATGTTTTCAAACCACAGTTCAAATATATTTACTTCACAATAGATACACATATATGTTCATATTCCTTGCACATCCTCAGTTTAGTTTTGTTTTCTTCTTTTCTCTTCAGAACTCCCCATCCAGAATAACTTGTATTACACTGGGACTTATCAGCCATGTGTCAGTCTTTGCTTTTTGAAGACAATCCTTAGAGGTCACCATCATTCTACAGAATTTAGGATTATATGATTGACTAAATTTAAGATTTAATTAAATGTGGGGCAAATACACTTCCCCTCCTCCCTAGATTTGAAAATATAACTCATCCCAGGGTTGGAAATTCCGCCTCTTCCACTCAATCTGAGTGAAAGCATACATTTGTCACTGATGCACGAAGATGTGAATTCTACCAGAACAAGCAAATACGAGGAACACAGAAGATACTTTCAACTGCAGAATCCTGGCAATCTGTAGTGCTGACTGAACCAAAGGGACTGTGCCAAGCCAGACATGGCAGTTAAGATTTCCCTCTGTTTTTCTAACATTACCTTCAGTGTTTGCTACAACACATACTGCAATCAAAGGAAAGGAAAAATTTTGAAATTACTCTGCACATGTAGCTGTTCCAAAGGGATGCTGAAAACCACTCTGCTGTTATTTAAAAGGACTGAGGTCTGTTTGAAGCATAGCTCCCAGCAAGGATTCCACAGGAAGACTGGCTCCTGAACTCTGCTCAGCTGACTTCTTTGCCCTGACACATGGCTTGCATTCTCATATTAAAGTCACCAACTGTTTGAATTTTGGTGTGTGTCAGAGATATCCTCACAATATCACTGGCAATTAATCACCAAAGGATCCCACTGAGCCTTGGGCAGTGGTGTGGTGATCCACAAGCTTTGTGTCACTGCCTGAGAACTTTGCTCTCAGACATTACTGTTGTTTCTAATCCCATCTCTCTGTCCCTTTACAGGCAGGGAACGATCCTGCTCACACAGAACAGGACATAACACTTCTTCCACCCTTCTATCAAGACTCTCTAGAAGTCAGAGCAGTGCCCAGAGCCCAGACCAAGCACACAGCTTCACACACTGCTCCTGAGGTACCCCAGCAAGGGCTCCTTGAGTGACACCTGTCACCCTGCTGTCACCCTGCTGCCACTGCCCTGCCTGAGGAGCTTCTGCCTTCTTGACCACTGAAAGCTGGGAGCATAACTGGCTGCAAAGGATCAAATGAATACACAATTTCCTCCAACCAAAGACTCTGTCTTCACCTACTAATTTTTCCACATACTGAAAGAAGTAAAAAGTTATCTCTCTCTTTTGGATTTTTTTCCCTTCCATTCTGACAGTTGCTAGGCTAAAATGTCAGTCTAGCTCTTCTCCAGCTCATCTTAGGTATTGAATGTGTAATTAGCTAAACTGTATAAAATTTTAAATCAGAATTTTTGCTGTCCTGTAAGACATGCTAGATTTTGTAACAGAACAGAGAAAGGAGACTTGCACAATTTTGGCTCTAACAGAGACCTACCCAAGTCTCTGCTTTTGCTCTCAAGACAGCACCACATTGACACAATTCCAGTACCTTGGCTGCTTTTGCTTTGGTCAGGACAGTTACTGTAGCTACTGCTTATTATTTCAAACACATTTGGTTGCAATACTAGAAAACCTCCAAAGCAAGCTCCCCTTACTGTCTGCAATGTATGTAGCTTTTCAAGGACCACTAGGCCCACTACAACGTCCACCACCACCACTCCCTACTGGGAGACAGCAACTGTTATAAATTTCTGGCAATTAACCTCTCACAATCTTATTTTAGACCAGCAGTTCTTCATTTTTCACACTGAAAACTTAGAGGTCTCTCTGGTCTCTCTTTGCCTTAATTGAAATTGCTTCTGTAGTAAATACACAAAATAATTTCATTTTGGTTTTTTTCTGTGATGGAAAGACAGTATCTTCCAAAGTGAGCAAGATTAATGTCTTTTGGGTCTGACCAGGCAGTCTTAAGGGAAACTATCACACATGAAACAAATACCCTGCTTTGTTCACTGTTCAGTTTATTTCCTCAGAAGCAGCTCCTGTTCAGCCTTCTATTATTGAGTTCAGAACCAAGTCAGTCATACTTGCCTTTAAAAATGTTTAAATTTATGTTTCCCTTGAGAACTTGCTTTAGAAGATGCACATTTTAAACCATTCTGTGAACCTGAAACCAAGGATCGATGTCTGTATCTGTAGGTCTGAATCTATAGAGCCCTAAGCAGGGCTTTGGGAAACAACAGCACAGGCAGACAGGATTTAAAAATCTGTAACTTTTTTTACTTCAAATTAGTAGCCCCAGCACACCTTAAGTGCAGGCACTTCTCAAAGAGGTAAGGAATGTATTGAAGGGGGTTGAATTAATCATTGGTTTCATCACATATTTCGTAGTTGCCGGCATTCTGCATGAAATGCTGCTGCTTTAAGTTTTGCTGAGAGGGAATCTCAGAAGTTGAGCAGATAATCAGTTCATACAAAACGTGAAGAAGCACTGGCTGTTTGTAACCATGCACGTGAGACATGCATACAGCAGCAAAGCAGAGATACAGCTGAGATACCTGCTAGACAGACAGGTAAAAGTCAGAGAGATTTCCTTAGGACTGCACAATATCCAGGCACCTCAATGCTTGATCATTTCATCCTTTCAGCACATTAGGAAATCTCATCTACGAGCTTCAGCTCCAAAAACAACTGCATCTACAGGGAGGTCTTTTAGTAGAGACACACTCAATGCCATGCATTTGTTGCTTGGACTTGACATCCAGACTTTCCTAAAAGCCTGGTTTAAGTCACAGAAATGTGATTCAAACCAACTTAATTTTCTACTTAGATTCACACCTTTTGGACTTTATTATTGTTAAGCTACTAAACTTCACGAGGAAAATCTTATTTCTTCAATTTACTCCTCAAGTCAGGAATAAAGATTTACCTTGCATGGAAGTGTCAAGAATAAAGTCTAGATTTATTGGAATAATCACAGAAGTGTCTCACAATGACATATATTGTTGCATTTTCATCAGACTGTCAAAATATAAAAAGGGAGTTATTTATTTTTGCGTCCAGAAAACCTGTGTATGAAAGCAAATCTGATGGTTTTCTTCACATGTTTTACTGGAAGCAAAAGTAGGTAGAGACAAAAACAATCAATAAAAAGGAAACAATCCAGAAGCCTCATCAAACATGAACATACTGACTTGTACTGGACTTCTCAGAAAACTACCACGTTATAAGGAATAATATGTATTTGTTTTTGGAATGTATTACTTAGGAGCTCTCTTCAAATCAATTTTCCTTTATTCTGTGATCTTTCCCCTTGAATCTCCTCGCACAAAGTTGCATGGAGATTAATACAAAGTGGAACTATTTATGATGATGAATCCTGATGATTTTTTGTTTATTATTAACTGGTATTTAAATGAATGCACTGTATCACATAGAACTTTTGCAAATACCTTGCTATAAGCACTCTTTAACAGGTGTACTTGAATATGAGCATGAGAAAAGATGAAATAAAAACATTTTTTCAAAACTTCTCAGCAGGGAAATCTCTCTTTTTAAAGAGAAATACTACATATAACATCTTATCTACTAATCATTGTGTTTCTCAGAGTGTTATGTCTAGAGTATTCAGGGCAAGAACTTTTTTAACAGGCTGACTCTGTGCTGCAGACAAGCCTGGAGGAACTAGGGATGGATCTGACAATGTGAGCTGTAGAATCTCAATTGTATTTAGTAAGTGAACTTGCTGTTCTTGGAGCTTGATGATCTGATCTGTTCACACAGCTTATGCTTTTGTGGTTCAGCCCTCCAGCAGCACCAAGGCTACCAATCCCCATGGAAGTTGCTGCGTTGCTGTTCTCATAGCTGGACTTCTCACAAATTTCCCTGAATGCCTCCAAGACAAACAGGCTACCAAGACAGCCCTGGCAGTGAGGGACATTGGGATGCACTGCAGCTCCAAAGGGAACAAGTGCAGGACTGCTTGCTGTAAGCTGAGAAAAGGTAACTTGTAAAGGGCAAATGCCATTCTAAGAGTTTGCTTTCTTCTCTCCCACAAACATATGTAGGCTTTCACAGCTGCCTCCCCTCTTACTTGACATTTGTGACTTAACTCATCTTCAGAGGGAAGTTACTCAAAACAACATATAATGAAAAATTAAAATTCACACCCAGAGCAAGATCTAAGCTGCCTCTACCACCAAATCTTCAGCTGTTCTCAGCGCATATGGAATCCCTGAAGCAGAAGACTGAAAACACCGATAGAGATCAACAGAAATCTTCTCTGGGGAATGCCAGTTCCACTCCAAGTGAAAGCGTGGTGCACACACTAGGAAAAGATTCTTCCCAGGAACTGCATGATAAGTTAATGCACTACACATTCAAATCTGCTGCAATGAGAGCATTCAGGTAAGTACCAGCCTCACAAAAATTCAAGGCACAGACTAACAAAACAGCAGAGCAAGCTTGTTGCTGTAGTTGAGTGCCCACAATTTCTTTAAGTGGTAAAGTAAAGGCATTAGAGCAAAAATGTTCCAACCTGGCAAGAGTTTTAGTGTGACATCTCTCCAAGTCAGAATTGGTACCATGGTAACAAGGACCAGTGAAACGTCAAAAAGATCAGGCCAGATACACCACCTGGTATTTTGACTAGTCAGAATAAAGAAGCAGCAGGTCAGCCACGCACCCTCCTTTATAAACAGAGATGTTGAAGTGTACAGCAGAGCAGTGAATGCCAAACAGGAAGTGAATTTTCATCAGAATAATACCTATCAACATTGATATGTCATGAGGTCCTCAAACTCCCAGTAAAAATGAAGAGGAGTTGCCTAGCTGAGGATAATGAAAATCTGACACAAGTATGATCATGTTTCCCACGAGCAGAAGGCAGATCAAATGAGGAGCAGATCTCTCAGAGGAAGGGAACAGGAACAACCCAAACAAATAAAGCCCAGTGGGAAAAAGCTTCTCATTCTGCAGGCTCTTCTTAACCTCAAGATGTTTGAGAGCTGACTACTGACATTCTACCATATGTCAAGCCAGCCTGACAGAGGCTCAAGATATAGGATATAATCGCCAAAAGTGCAGGTGTTATAGTTTTGTTCTGAGTGAACTCATGGGTGGGACAAATGGGCAAAGTCCACTGTCCCTTTTTCTGCAGCCAACATAAACGTGGCTGTCAGAGAGTACAGACATGAATTAATGCTGCTTGTCACTGAGCAGCTCTACTCTGTTTCCTTTTGGTCAAGGGAAGTTGCCAACTTCATTAAGAGAAACCAACAGAACTAACCTTATAATCTAAATGAATTACTAATTACTTACTCATTTATTTGTTGTATTCATACTATAAATCTTTAGGAAAGAAAGACTTTGTTGCAACAAAAGTGTATCCTGCTAATATATGTACCGGGGCAGAATTATTTTATCTGTATGAAAACAAAGTGTCCCAGCTGAAAACCATGGCTCTGCTGCTCTTAGTAACTACCTACAGGGGAAGAGGTAGATTCTGTACTGCATGATACTGAAATTAATTGAATGAGATAAATAAAAGTGAGATGGAAGGTGTGTTACTATCCTTGCTTCACAAATACAGAACTACAGAACTGACAGTAGAGCAGAAAAGGGCGCACAGTGAGAATCTGTGCCAAGAGCAGGGAAGTGAACTTAGAGATCACCCAAAATGTGGTCAGTCTTCAGCACCAAAAGCTGTTCCAGAAAGTAACAGATAAAAGAAAACAATAGCTTTATTTTAATGAGGATTGTCAAGTGGATGGTTTTAGGATACCAACTCTAACTAGCAATGGATTAGACATCTGCATGGAAATGTAGTAGAAATTTAGGATGACACAGGTAAAAGGTTCTTAACCAGCTTCCAGCTACATCAAGAAACACATTATACAATTTCATACACTGAACTTTATCTTTAAAAAGGCTCTTCCACATTTCCATTTCCTTTACTCTTCCCCATCCCTCTCCACTGTCATTCTAGCTGAAAATATTTTAAAATACAACTGCCCTAACAATTCTGAATTCCTCACTTACTTCAGTGTTTTTCAATTTACAGCAATATATTTTTGTGTCAATGCTGTACTGCAGTGTCACAGCTCTTCTGTTCTGAGTTGTTCATTTGTTAGTACTCACATACATTTCATAACTCTGCCCAGCTTTCATTTCACAAACAACCCAAGCTTTTACTCTGCTCTCATAAAGCTGCTTACTTATTCTTATCAGCCACTTTTTAAAGTGCATAAACAGCATTTGTATTTCTTCTCCAGTCATATAAGGCCATTTTGACTTGACTGGCTGGAAATCTTTGGTGTGAGGCATGAGACTGACAATTTCTGTGCTGTTTCTTTCCTAACACAGGCTTGTCAATCATTTGGTCCCTTCAAGCTGGAGGGATGCCATCAGCCTTGGCTGGTGTAATTTCTATTCTATACTTGTAATCCTTTTAGCCACCTCTCTTTGCCTTGTCTCCACAGATAATGTGAGCATTATTACTGGAAACTCAGTGAAAGTGTTAATCTAGCCCTATGGTCCCCCATGATCTAGAGGTTATCCTTACTTTCTACCTTTTTATTCATTCACATTGTGATATCATTTCTTCACTCCTTTTACATAATTTCTGGAAGTCTGATTTGATAATACACCAAAATACTCTTTGCCCAATCTCCACTATTACTTTGACAATGTATCCTGATCAGGACATACCTTAGGTCTCAGTATCTTGTCCAGTAATGTTTTAACACCTCCATTTGCCAGCACTCTCACTGCAAATACCCAGGGCCCAATTTATTTACAGCTTTGGCATCCTACTCATGAGGACAGCCCTGTTATATCACAGTTTGAGCACAATGACTGAAGACAAAGAAATAAAGACCCCCCATAATATAGAGTCCTCAAACACTATGAAGTTTTACTCCACACGTCATATAAAACCAAGATTATTAAGTAATACTGCTCTTGAAAAGTAAAATCAGAAGCACACCAAGCACAGCCTGAGGGATTGAAAGCAAAGTGATATCAAAAAAGGGTTGCCATTTCTGCTATCAAACAGCCAACACTTAGTTGTTCATCCAAGCTATCACAGCATTTGTTTGCTGTAGCTGCTCAGTGACTGTTAAAGTACCTTTTCTGCACAGTTCTGCCCTCAGGCTCCTTCCTTCCTCTCTCTTTACAGAGATACTGAACACTGTCCTTTTCTGACAAAGCTCCCTGTATGATCTCATCCTGTCGTCCCCTTGTCTGGCCTCAGCTTGGCCTCCTGACAAAAGCAAAAGTAGAAAAGTAGCTACAAGAGCAATGAAACCCAGTAGCTCGATAAAGTATCTTTAAAAAAAATATTTCAGAGAAGAAAATTGTTCCATCTCTTTCTCTTCCCTCCCTTTTTCTTTTTTTTTTTTTAATTTAAATAAACATTTTATTGGTGAACTCTATTTGAACAGTAAAAATAAAGCTACCAAATGAGTTAAAATCTTCTGCAGGAAGAACAAAAGCATCAGATACGCTCAAAAAAAGTCCGAGCAAACACTATTCAGAGAGAAGGGCTTCAGGTTTAAGGAAAAAAAGCTAGAATGCATAAACACCTCTGCACTCACACACTAAGAGCAGCTCAGGTTAGTGCAGTCTGGAAGCAAATGAGCAGGCAGCCGACCCGCTGGGCCATTCCCTATAGGTGTCACAACAAGGCAAAGGAATTTGCAGGGGAAGGTCTGGGGAGCAGCTGTCACCAAAAGAGACACATATATTTTTAAAGGCTTTGTCATTTGTCTTCAGGGTGGGAAATGCTGTGTTTGACCTCCTGCTGAGGCAGCTGCCCTGTTGCAGCAGCATGGGCTAGAAGAATAAAAGGCAGCAGCTATTATTTCAGGTACAAACACCAGAAAGCAGAGACAAAAGGCACAGTCATTTAATCATAATTTCTATTTAAAAACACACATATCAACTTATTAATACTTCTCATGCTGCATGAACATCCCCCCTAGGCATTCTCCAAAACCACCTGTATTAGCTAATTGCTAACTATCTCAATGACCAAGTAAAACAACACCAAAAAGCACATCAAACAGTGTTTGAGCAACTCCAAACAGTCCTGGCTGGGAGAAGCCAAGGAACTGGCAGCTCGTGGTGGGGTGTCCCCAGCTGAGGCTGTGCCACCTGAGGGGCTGCAGCTCCATCCCTCCCTGCCTCTCCCGTGCTTGCCCGGACTCTGCTCTGCATCCGCAGCTCCTTCCCAGCTTAGCAGGGAGCGCCACCACGGCAGCCTAAACCAGCTGGGATGAAACATCTCGGGCTGCTCCAAGAACCAAGGGGTGCTTTTCCCATAGAGCGGAGCCCATTTGGCCGCTGCCTGCTCTGCCCTCGAGCCTCAGGTCCAGCCCATTTCCATCAGGGATAAGTGAGATCCCCAGGCGCTGCCATGGGGAGGGACCCTGACTCTCCTGGGGCCCCGCAGAGACAGCTCAGGGAGCAGTCAAAGAGAGAAAAAGCCGTATGAGTAAAAGCTCTTCTGCCAGAGAGGGCCCTGAACAAACTCAGGGTTAGAATTGCTGGAGAACAGAGGCAGGAATACTGACTGCACTGGTCCAGCCCTCTCTGCAAACCAGCAGATCCGAGGGACACTGGGCTGGAGGGCTCCACCTGCTCCACACAGCAGCCACCACTGCCAGGCCACCGCAGGCTCCCAGCCTGCAGGACACCACACACGCCTTGTCCCAGGCTGTAGGGAGGAACTCACAGCGGATGGTCCTTGAAAGGATTTGGTGCAATTATTTCCTGCAATGTTCACCTACTCAAATATGTTTTAATTAGAGAGTCTTTTTTTCTCCTAGCATTTAAGAATGTCAGACACTAAACAACATGGATTAAAATTGTTTCCAGAGCGATCCCACTGGCAGCATTAAATTCATACTTGGAGGAATGAATGCAAACCATTGTAAATTTCCCTTAAGCCTGGAGGAAGGGAAAAACAAATTCTTATTCATTAAAATTAATGCCATTTGATATCTACATCAGGGGATTTCTGCAGGAATGTGACTGGAAGAAGTGTTGAAAGTGTCTTTCATTAAATGCAAAAGAAAACAGAAGGAGTTTCTCAAAACAACCTGCAAGCATCCCTGACAACAACTTAAGTAAATCACGAAAAGCAGCTTTCAATGATGCACACTACAAGAAAAGCAAAGGACAATCTCAACATTTTTACAGAAACTGAATGAAGGAGTAGAGCCATTGCTGTATTAGAAATCAGAAATGTTAATGCACTCTGATGTGGAAAATAACCCTTTAAAAAAATTCTGAAATGACCTCACATTTGTAATCCCGGCCTGTCAATCTTTCAAGCTGCCTATTTAATGATATAGCTCTCAGAACTCGTATATGAATGTGACATCCTTAGAGTAGGGGCTATATGTGACATTTTGCAAAATATGCTATGGTATGCCCCAAAATATAAGTATTTAACACAGATAGTAAGAGCACAAAAAGCTCAGTGTAGATGGGCATGCTGAAACCCTGGGAAGCCCTGATGAAACAACTGTACACTTATAGTAAAACTAAAGTAGTTGAGAAACCAAATATTTAAAATCCCTGAAAATAAATTACTTGTATATACAACTGGGAAATAGGAAGCAAAGCCAATGACTGAGAAGGGCTTTAGAATACAGAGAAAAGAGCATGTGATTTACCAGCTTTTCCAGTATTTTATCAATTAAAAAGGGAAGGACTGAACTCTGTACAGAGTGCTAAGGTAAAAAAAACCCTCACATATATTCATCAAAAAAGTAATTACTGGTAGAAATCATTGGGCTTTTCTAGACCATGATGACTGACCAGCACTTTTCAAGACTCCTCCCTCAGTGAGCCCTAGAGGAAAAGGACTGTAACATCTGAGACTCAGCCTCACCTCCTCACTCCCTCACTGATAGAGAGACACATCAGGAAGAATTAGTAAGAGAGGGGGGATAGCTATATTTTTAAAGAAAATTTAATGTTGTCATAGCTGGAAAGCCTCCTTTGATAAGCTTTTTTTTTTTTTTAAATAAACCAAACAACCAGGAAGAGCTGATGTGATATCTAACTAATGGATATTCTTAATGGGAAGCCAGAAAAAAGAGACATCGTGCTTGGTCAACGGAACGTTTTATCCTCCACACAGTTTTCCTGGATGAAAATCAGACAGTTTATTCAACATTTAGTAAGATTAATGGTCCCTTCCCACACAAAAAACCCACAAAAAACACTATGTCCAGTGAAAATGCTTTGATGTGAAAGCCACTTTTGCATGAGGAACTGCTTAGAACACTTAAGACAATAGGTAGCCATGAGTAAAGAAGTTTGGGGCTGATAAAAATTGAAAAGCAACATGAAAAGAAATATTAACACTCAATCAGCTGTCTAAAAGTCAGTGTTTTGGAAGAAGGTAACCTTTTCTGATGTTCCAAAATGGGGACTGCATACCAGTTTAGTACTAAGCAGAAAAGTTATCCACGCTTAGTCTGAAATGGAACAATTATCTTTCTGTTTTCCAAGCCAGTGCACATTATGTTGACATTCATCAGCTAAGAAAAGGAGAACCAGAATTAAATGCTCCAGTTAAATCAAACATGTGAGAAACAGAAAGACCCTTAAGTGCATTTGCTACATCTCTAAAAGGAGCAATGGCAATACATCATGATCAAATACTGCAACTTGATCAGAGACCTGTAACAGATTATTGCTGTAAAATACTGGAAAAATGGCTACTTCACACTACAGCAATAGAATTACTACCTACTCTTGGTTCAAAAGTCTAATGCTAAGGACTATATGTATAAGAAACCATGGTACTTATTTGCACAGGCATATGAAGTCAAGGAGTACAAGTTTTGCAAGAGATATACCAGGGAGTTCAGAATGGATGTGAAAGATTTAGAGGCTGACACATGACAGAAAGTCAATGGTTTACCAAGATGGAGGGGTCTGAGTATGTTCATTCCCACCATGAAATTACTAAACATCCGTGCTTCTGAAAGCAGCATTTCATCCATGAGATCAAATAGGGCAACAAACAGCACTAGCTGGGGAAAATATAAATTTCCAAAGTCATATACCCTCAGAAGAGCATGCTATTGAAATGCAAAAAGCAACGGAACTATATCCACCAAATACGTGTTTGCTCTTGGTTTTGTTTTTTTGTACAGAATGCAAGACAGTCGCAGGTAGCATTTTTTACAGAATATGATCATCTGAGAACCAACAATACATCAAAGAAAGGCTTTTCCTACCAGCTGATTTTGGAGTGAATTTGTCCCTGTTGGCTGCACATACTGCCAGTAGCCTGTATCCAAGATCCAAGTCAAATCCTTGCTGAGCTGCCACTCGACTAACCACCTGCAAAGGGAAAGAGAGAAAGCTTTGTTAGGGGCTGCTTGGGCTCTCTGCAAAGTGACATTAACCTGCTTATCAGCACTAATGTTAGACATCTGAATTTGCTGCAAGAGAAGAGCACAAACGTGGTATGAGGCAGAGCTCCCCAGGAGTTTCCAGCACAAGCACAGCAAAGTGAACACAAGAGTATTCCAGTGATTCAATTATTTGATCACTGGCCAGAAGACAGGCCTGGTGGTTCCATGAAAATTGGAGAGACAAAAGCCAGAAGAAATACCGGAAGAGCAATGTATGTAAAGATTGTATAGAATACACCTTCCTGTATTTGAGATGTGAGGATGAGAAATCCTCAGCCTCTCTCTCTGTTGTACCTGGCCCCGTTCCCAAGGGCAGTGCCCAGGTCCTTCAGGTTAAAATGCCCTCTCTACTCTGCTGGGCAGGGTTGTCCTACTCTGTGCTCAGTGTCACAGTTGCTGCATTTCAACAATGCTGTACTGGGAAGCACTTTTACTGCAGTTTTAGAATAAACAGGCCTGTGCAAGAAGCACTTGCCAAACATTACATTAGGGAAAGACTTGTTGTTGTTGACTGATCTAGAAGAACTAGCAAAACCAGGCAATTGAAGACCTAGTTAACGATAAAAAGCAGTCAACTGTTTCTCCACGCCAGCAACTCAGCTATCAGCTAAGAATGTATCCTCTTTAAAACTTGCACAGTACAAACACAATACCACAGTCATTCTGCCAAACGATGCTGAAGTTATACACAGCACAACTTTTCTACTGCCTTCCAGTGGCACAGGATGACTTCAGAGTCAGAGGCACAGATAAAACAGATTATTCTTAACACTACCATTACTTCTTTGCATTAAAACAATGGTAAAGGAACCGCACAAGAAACAGAGCACCATTTCCTGTGGCAAAAGAAAGTCCCTATCTTTAATAGCTTACAGTACAAGAAAATATCCTTTTCCCACCCTTTCTTCATCTGAAAGCTTCTTTCCTAATGAATGACACTGCAATTATCTGTGACCAGGACTGCAAAAAGCAACAGTATAGAACAGAGTGAAGAACTAACATATGTGATAACCCACAAACATCATTCTATACTTTTTCCAATAGATCAGCTTTTTCTAATTAACAGTTATGAACCAAATTTATTTCTTAAAAAAGAATTAACATGAATAAAATTCCCAGGTAGAGTTTTTGTTCTGTTGCTCCTATTAATTTAAAAATTAGACATTCATCAGACTTAATCAGTGGCAGAGTTCCCTACATAAATTGAACCTTTCCAACCTCAAAATTGAGAAGATATCTTCAGGGAAAAGAAATGAAAATAGAGGATAATCAGTACAGTAATACACACCTACTGTTTTATCCCATTTCTTTACAATTTCAACTTCTAGATAGAAAAGTAAAAAGGAATAAAATAAAAGAAATAATGCAGTTATTTTTGATAAACAAAAATAACATTACCAATTTATTAGTTCTACCTTTAATCCTTTACATTTAAAGTCCACTTTTTAGCATCCTAGCTAAGACTCTGGGTCCAAACTTGCAAAAACAAGAAAAAAACACCCAAACTAATAATAATATTTTACAAGTTAATAAAAACTCACCTACAAAACCACTCAAAACCAGAAAAACAAGAGTAGGATATGATATGTCATGTTTCATGTTAAATTAGCAATAGGAGTGAAGACTGGTGGACTGCCATGAGATCTGGAAAACACTTACATACTTAGAAATCTGTTTCCCTCTTTACTTCCAGTATCACTGTACTTCAGCCACCCAAAAGTAGATATTGGGAGGGGATGAAAAAACAGACAAAAAGCTCTTCTAAGAAACCCAAAAAACACCTCACAAAAGGCTCTTGAGAACAATGTCTCATTAATGTAGGAACATTATTTAAACTCCTTTAGCCATTATCTGTTCCACCATCACAGAAGAACACGGTTCAGAGTGCCAATCAGGTCTGTAAAAAAACGGAGAAAAGGCCCTCCCATTTTCTGTTTCAAAAAAGCATATAATCATTAAACCATTTGTTTTGAAACTGGACAGGAACAAAGGCAGATGCACCTGCTCAGTGAGTATATGGTAACTCAGGAAATGCATGGGCTCCTTATATGCTGATTTGTTAAAACATGAGGCTACAAATCCTGAGACTCTCCTCGCAAGAGGCCAAGTCACTACTCTCAACTGACATCTTGGTTATTATGGAAAAATTCTACAAAGTAACTCAGGAAACAGAGAACTAAACACCAGAAAAGCCAAGTCGTGCTTGCACTGTCTTCACTGGATACACTGCAAAGCCTTGGTCAGTGCAGTCCTAACCACAGGCTGACACCTCTCTACACTCCCACATCACATCAGTTTCCTTTTCTCAATTTCCCCTGCCGGAGGAGCAGTGCCATGAAGCTCAGAGGGGTGGAAAGCAGAGCTTTGCAGGTGCCAGCATGTGCAGCCCAAGGCTGCCCACACCATGATGGGCACAGCACGGCCTGGAGCCACCCCCTCGCCGCGGCTGAAGAAAACACCACAGGACTGAGCACCAGAAGGCAGAATCTGAACTGGGCAGGGTGCACAAGTCAGATAGTCAAACCATTACTTACTTCTTCATGCAAAGTGTGAGGGAAAACAAAGTGGAAATTTGTTTTAGCAAAAAAAATTAAAAAAGAATAATCGAACTTTGAAAGAAAGCGCTTCCACTGACAAACTGCACAAAAAAGTTCCCTCTTCCTCTCAAAAGAACAACAAAAAACATAGAAACTTAATAGAAAGCAGATATTTCTAATAAAATTTCTGTTTTGCCAAGAGTCATTTTCCACCTAGTTTTCCTGTATGCACTCCAATAAATGCAGAAAGAGGGTCTATTAAAAAACCTGGTGGACTTGTGCTCCAGAGGGATTTCTCTGGTCCCTTCTGCCTCAGCTTGGTCAACATGACTAGGGCAGTACACAACTATTTCCTTTACAAGGGATGGTTAGGTCAGCTATGATAAGTGCTTACAGCATTGAAGAATGAACTCATGGTCAAACACATGATGCCAGCTGCATGTTGTGTGAAATTTTTAACAAGGCTTACAAATATTTGCACTGACTGTATTTCAACTTTTTCTTTCAACTGTGACAGGTTAAAGACTTACTTTTATTTCAGAATTAAGGTCAGTGGAACAGATCATACATGCCCCTCCCAAGACTCTGTTTCAGATGGTCTACAATTCAGGGCAGACACTGCTCACTTGATACTTGTCAAACTTTTCTCTCTATACAAGAGACCCCAAGGCTTTTTAAACAGACATTAAGAATTCTCAGAAACATGATGACAAATACGTCATAGGAGCATGATCCACAAAACACAAAGAAATAGCTACAAGACATTTGTTAAGTTTAATATATTCAGGTTAGCAGACCCTGATGAAATTTATCTTTGAGTGCCTCAAAGGAACTTGCCTGGACAAACAGTGTAACTGCTAATGATTATCTTAGAAATTCATTCAAAACAGAGCTTGGTTTAAAGACTAAAACAAATCTGGTTTAAAGACTGTAAAAGGTGACTCTCAGAAAGTACTCATATCCAGACAGACAACAAAACAAAGTATTAAAGAAGTACTAGGTGAGCAATACAGAACATGATTATGAATCCATCAGCACTGTGCAATTTCCTTCTTTGACAAGTTACCATAGCCTAACTCTAATATGTCTTCTGCCATTGCCTTATGTAACGCTATTGTAACAAAGGAATACAGCCCAGATGACAGAAGTACAAATTTTACTCAGATTGTTAATACTAGTCCTTTGTCAAATCATAACTTGTGCTTCTTACAGGTAATTTCTATATATTTAGTCCTGACTTGGACAATGACAGAGTAAACTGCAAAACCTCTAGGTAGTTTTGCAGGCAAAAGAGTCTGCAAACACTTAACAGGACAGGGTAAGAGTTTAAAATCACAATTATGACCTGGAAAAATGTTGCAAAAATAGATCAAAGACACACATGAAATACTACAGATCGGAAAGAAAAATTAAATGCCTAAATAGAAAATCAGGAACAGACATTCATCTCAGTGTATATGTGACTCACTGGGAAAATGTTTGAGGTATTAAAAATCATGAGGCACTGGAAAGACCTACCAATCATTCTCTAGATTTTGGAGGGTAAGGGGATTTATAGTAGACCAGACTGTATCTTTAGTCTCTAGATTTATAGTAAACCAGACTGTATCACATCCTGGCTTGGAGAAAAAGAGCAGGCAGTATGGTCCCCCAGGTCTGTCCCAAGCCAAACCTCAGTGATTCCAGACACCTGCTGCCGACTGGAGCCGTCCAGCTCCATCTGAACCCTGTCCCAGGAATTCTACCACATTTGAAACCTCCTGTGATTTCAGTCTTATTTGGGTACCAGTGTGGATCAGATGGGATCAAGGCAATGATTTCAATAATCCATTAAATGTTATGGCTAAGTGATTATGACACCATTTGCAAACACACTCTCTTTCTAACTACAAATTCAAACCCAGCATCTCAGCAAAAACTGAGACAATGTGTAGCTGGTACCATGTGTTCACTCATTACTTCATTCTGCAATGCTGTTAGAACTTATCTTACTTGACCTAACCATACATAACACTGCATTACATTGAAAAGCAGTGCATTAAAAAGAAGCAAACAGACAGAGTTGCCAGTACCACAGTGATAAATTGAGATCTTCATCCTTTATCATGGGTGAGAGAGATGCTTGGCCAGCTCAAGGTTCAACATCTAATATTTCTCTATGATATTTTACAACAACATTCCAGACAGCCAGACTTTATAAAAGCTAGCCTTTTCCTCACACTAGCAACATGTAGCTTTTATTAAAATTTTGATATGGCACTAACAGCTATTTTAAGCTGTCTTTAGAGGAACATATACCCTATCTGCAAGCAAATATTATTATAAAATCAACTGCCAGTAAGAAAATCTGATCACTCCAAAGCTCTGAAATCTTTAATCTGAATAATTCAAATAAACAGCATTCAAAAAGGAGACATTGCATTCACTGTCTGTGACTCAGCTCTGCAGAGTTCCAGATGTCTGAACTCTCAGGGTCATTGACAGTGAGGAGAAAATGATGAGAGTGAGGTTTTAATTACATGAAAAGCAGACAAATATGGCTACCAGCATATTCCCTTTGCTGAATTTACCTGCAATACTTCCCCCAACCCCCTCCTTTCTCCTTTTGCAAGGCTAAAGAGCTTCACTAAGGAGTGGCTCCCTGCCCTGCTTGTCATCACCCCACGAAGTACTGGAACAATGTAGCTCTCAACCTAACAGCCCTGTTAATCAAGAGAGCTACACGACTGCTTATTTCTAAACTCCCTTCCCATTATGTTGCACTTTCAATGAAACTCTTAACTAGCAGCAGTCAAGAGCACTCCCCCCTGCTGGCATCAGAATGAATTTTACCAATTCAATTTGCTGGTTGCTCAAAACTAAAAATGCCAGCTGATTGCTAGTTCAGACAGCTCCGTGTTCAGCCACTTGTGCATACTTGAAATTATCTGAATGCAGTTTGAAGACTACAGCAGAAATTTTGTAATTAGAATTCTGCAATGTAGATGGTAATTTTTCCCCCTCAGTAACACACAAAGATCAGATAAACAGGAAGCAAATTGAGGAATTTTGCAACATGAATAGTGATCTGCCTCAAACAGAAAAAAACAAAACAAAACAAAACAAAAAAAGGGTATGAAAAGGAGGAAGAAATCTGTGATCTGAAGTCCTGATCTGATGAGACTCTTACACTCCAGTTGCAGAAGGGCTGCCTCAACAATAGAGACAATCAAAACAAGTCAGGAAAGTTATATATATCATTAAGTAGTTTCTTGCCTTTGATGCTTGAAAACAGACGTTAAGTAGGTTCTGCAAAAGTGAGAGACTTTACAGAATCCTTGTATTCAAATTAGAGTTTTCTTAAAAATTATTTCCCTCTCTATAAGGTGAATAAGGGCCATATTTTCCAAGTAAAACAAGCCAGTATGCCTGCCACGTACACCTTGACACCTCCTGCAATGATGACATAAATCATGCAGAGTAAGGATTTCCTCCTTTACATCCTCTTCCTCTCTGAATGTCTCTAACAACTACAAACATTGAAGAGAAGGTCACTATACTCGACCCTCTCCCCTGAAAACTGTCCCAGAGGAGAAGAGGCAGGGACTGCGCTGTAATTAAACCAGCTGATCACTGTGTCACTGCACTACTGCTGCCACGAGTCCTGGCATGCTTCGAACAGTGATTTGCACGGAACATACACCAAATCCTCAAAGCTCTTCACTTTGGAGGGCAGCAGGTCCCGAAGAGTTTTGACTAACCCATGACAAGACTAGGTTTAGGCAGCCAGGGCTTTAGGAGCCACGCAGTGAAAGCACAAGCAGTACCCTGTGTTGTTTGGAAGCGGCAGAGCTGCTCTGGAGCAGAGCGTTCTGTGCCTGCCGGCTGTGCCCTGGCAGCACAGCACGTACACTGCCCGGAGGGCTGTGCTGCCTGCAAACACTGAGCTGTGTGTTCAACAGATGCGTGGAGAGCACCACGGGAGCTGAATTCCTTCCACGTGAACTTTTTGCCCTGGAAGTCTTGGATACAAAGAATAAATGTAACATTTCCAGGGCTCTCAGGGGCAGCTGCAACCTCCCGTTTTCTGGGTACGGATATGCTGAACCAACTCCTCCATCTAATTAATCACATTCAAATCCTGATCTGATTAGAAATGTGATTTTTGGAATTGGTCACAGGTTGATTTTTGATTATGTACTTTTCTGCATTGAACAGAAGGAATCCAGGCAAGCATGAAAGCAATGCAGCAGCAGCTGCATTTGCAGTCTGAGGCATCCTGTTATGGAAATCTCACATTATTCAGATATGCCATTCTTGTATTCCTTTTTCTCTTTTAACATGTATGTCTTTTCTTTAACCAGTTATGCTCTTCATAACATATCAGACAAGCTAAAATAGATTCCTGTATTATGTAACTGAAAGTTAGGGTTTTTTTCTCCTTAAAATTATCTAAAATAATCTCATCAGTCTCAATTCCATGATTTTCTGAAGAGAAATGCAATTCAAAAGATTACTGTACTATTGTATCAGTATCATTAAAAATTAACTTTTAGCAGTTACTTCCATCAGTTTATCATTGATGCTTGTTACTTCAGCAACTCTCATCAGCAGTACAGAGATGTAGTAAGAACTACAAGTAGAAAAAAAATTTAAATGAAATCCATAACCTTTAGATGAAGTACAGGTAGGAATACAGCTTTGTTTGTTTGCTTGTTTTAATTTAGACAGACATATTTCTTTCACAAACACAGGTAAGTTTCCCACATCTGATGACTGAGGCAGTCCCAGTATTTGGAGGGGGAAATCTAGTACATTAAGATTTGCATGGAAGGCATTTTTAATTACTATTGCAATGACAACTTCAGCATAATTTTTTGTGGATGATTTGGGGTAGGAAGTCTTTGCACCTTTTGGATGCTGAGACACAGATCCCAACCACAGCGGTTGGAGACAAGAGCTTTCACTACAGAAACCCTCTTACCTTCAGGGATTTGACCTGGAGTCAGCTCAGGTAAGCACACCCCATTTACCTAAATTCCTGCCAGAGTCCAAGACTATTGTATTTTCATTTCTTGGATGAAGCCCCTAGGTACAGCTGCAGAGTAGCTGCACACAGCTTTGCTTCTCTCATTCTTTTATTTCTTGACTGGACACACTGAAGAGCCCTAAAGAACGATAAACTTGGTGCCCTGTAAAGCTGAAGCACAGCAAGAGAACAAGGCAGTGCCTTTACAGTCCTTTGCTGAGGACAAGTCTGTAAATCTGTCCATTTTGCTATCAGCTGTATCCTCATTTCCATTTTTGCTGCAGCACCAACACAAATGTTATCCAAAGCCTTCAACAAGATCATGTTAAACTGCTTGGCAAGAGCAGACACATGGGATGAGACTACACTGGACCTGAGAAGAGGCAGAATTGAACGAAACAACCTGGGCCATATGCTGACTAATTTGTATTGCAGTTTACTTTGATGCATTCTTTCCTGAAAAGCTTCTGACCAATATTTTGCTTTTATCTCCCTATACACACAGAGATATAATTCAATTACTGTGTAACTTTTTGCTTTACATTACTGTTAGACATGACTTTTAGTATCCACATGGACTGGGAAATGGATAGGAGAAATGTTAAACTGTAAGTGATTCAAGTACTTTGATTTCTTTGCTTGGACTGGTATCTGACTTACCCAAACTAGAGTTATTTTTTTAAACTGCCGTGTAGTGACTGAACCTCTTTATTTCCAAAGACTGTAAGATAATGCCATATACACTACATTTTTAGAGAATTATATTCTTACATTTACCAAGACTATCAGCCCTGCCATAATATAATCTAGTGCTAGAGTTAGAATTTTTTTCAATCCTAATAAAACACAGCTATGTCTGGTTTGTGGAAAGTGGAGGCTGTTTTTATCAGATTCCCATAACACTATGGAAGAAGTTATACATACAGAAGAACACCATATCCATTGCCATTTCAATAATTTATAGAATCAATGATTTTAATTATAATTCAGTTTCTGGCCTACAGACTGTCTATTTGATTCAAAAATAACTACTGTTGAAAAATAACACCTAGTTTTTCTTGGCAAATTAGAAGAAATTTTATTGTCTCTGAGAAAGATCAATTTTGTTTGCATGAGTTCCGTAAAAGCTGTTTAAGGGAATCTTTCCACAGCCTGTAGTTTGCAAGAAATAAAACAGATTCAATGCTTACCCCTTAATCTCTCACTTTTTATTTATCTGTTGAAATGAGTATTCTTTATAAATTGGTATTACTCACTCACTTTAGTGATCTTCTGTAATGGGTAAGCACAGAAAGTTAATCTAGAATTAGTCAGAACTGTTTGACTATAACACAATGCACATGCATCACATTTTGGTCAGAAGAGGCACAACTTTTGGACCTTTGCCAATGAAAAAATATTTTCTACTTATAGCACAAGCCATTGGTTTACCTACATATCCTTTTCCCTTCAACTGTTTGCACTACACAGAAACACCCCAATTTTATTCATAGGCCTGGACAGCATTAGCCCAATTTCTTTATCACAAAAGGAAATTATTTAAACTCTAATTGAGTAATCACTTGAAGTATCCTACTTAACAAACGCAAAGTATTTGACTACTGAAATGAAGTTTACATACCTTATTAGGTTCCTCTCTGGCAAAATTTAACTCTTGTATCAAATCCTGAGTTTCTCCTTGAGATGAGAAAATCATTCCTATTACCTTGCATACAATGTCAATGGAGCCCAGAGCAGCAAATGTAACTCCAGGATTATAAACTACTGCTGATATGGAAAAATTATCTACTGAAAATAGCCAATATGTATACCGTGCACAGATTATTCTAAAAAAACCAATTCACCACGGAAAGACAAACACTAGACATGTATTACATATGTTGTTGTTGAACAATTGCTGTCTAGCAAATTCATGAAATTTTCAAGTCACCAGGATTTCTCTAAGTGCTGGTATAACAATTTAAGAAAACCCTCTACAACAGCTTATTCTATATATTATTTTCTATATATATTCTACATATTCTTATCAAAACCTGTAATTCCATACAAGAAGATGGAAGCTTTTCTGCTATTGCCCAAGCAGAATATTTCTAAGATCATTCTTCTGCATCTATTCTAAGATGGGCAGCAGGAATAAAAAACCATCAGGTGGTTATAAAGTTACCAGACATTACTGACAGTCCCAACACAAAGATGGTGTGTCAGGTACACAGAACTGCTCCTAAGAACCACTTCTTAAATTAAGGCCTTATTTCAAGACTGTTGGGCATACTTTTCCTTTATTAATAGGATTAAATCCAATTAGTTAATTTTTGCAGAAGACCACACATAAGACTTAAATGATGCAAAGAATCTGTTATACCTACTACACCTATGTTATGCCTGTCTCTGATAATCTATGAAGCTGCCTAGTCATACCACAACAGATCTGTTTTGAGCTCTGTCACTACACCTGATGCATTTCAACTCTGCAGTGTGCCAAGGAATGGTTTGCACATTCCTGAGAGAGCCTCCCCTTCTGCATTCATGACATCCTAATAAGTTTCAATTTGGATTAGTTTATACCGTGTTACCACTCGTAGGACATGATCATTTCATGTCCCCTGATGGTTCCAGAACAGTTTAGCATACCACTTCTTCCCTGAGCAGAGGGTTAATAGAACAGAATGTCATAAAAAAAAATCATTCTCAGTACTACAGAGGGGAAGCTTTATGAGCAAGCAAGCATTTCTACTATTTGTAGAAATTTGTAGAATTTCCAAATTCAATGCCTCAAAGAACCACACAGCTTAAATGTTGTAATGATGGTTGAGATTTAAAAACTCGCTTTAAAAAGTGTATCCAAAAAAATGGAAATTTTAAGGGAATTTGATTTTGAAGGTAATTTTAAAGGTTGGCAAAATAAAACAATAATCCTATTTCAGTGGTTGAATAGACTTTCATTCTTATTTTTCAATTTTCTTTTAGCATACTCCTTACAAAGAAGGACACTGGCAAACCTTGTCAGCATTAAGAAAAATAGGCTCCCGATGGTACAGAACATGCAGCTATGCAAACTGATGTTAAATTTACTCACAATATTTCAGTATTTCAGCTACCTTTCACTTATTTGCAACTTTCTGAATAATTTCTCTGAAAACAGACTGAAGTTCTACCACATTTGTTAAATAAAAGGAGACAAACAAACCCCTTTTCCTGAAAGGAAATGACAAGCCTCAAAATCCAAATGTCCTAAATTACAAATCAGAATATATTAAATAGAAAGAAATTATGTATGAAATTATGTAAGCTCAAATAGAAAAAAAAAATATATATAAGGAGAAAAAATTAAAAGATACTAAAAAGAAGAGACCCTGCCCACTGTACTGCTAATGTATTAAGAAGATACAGGAAGTACAAATCTCTTGGGATACAACCGTGCCATTAAGTCTGTTTAATGGGAAGCAGGAAGAGGAAGAGGGATGGACACAATGAGAAATTAAAGAATATGTTTCTTAGAGGGACTTTAAAATTAAGAACAAGAAATATATTCATTGCAGTTTATAGGCATTCTGCAAATCCTGTGTATTTATCAAACACAGAACAAGCCACCTGGTTAAGTTCCTGTGTTATTTCCTTGTCAGGAATATAATGAGATTACAGCATGTGATAAAGCTGCTGCTGCCAGTCAGCCCTACACTGCAGATAGCTCTCCCCCACAACAAGCCTGGGAAAGGGGGACATGACACCCTCTTCAGATTTCTGGGAGAATATGAAGCAAAGCAATACATGTGGCTAAAATATTAACAGTATACTCAGATAGTAAGACAGTTTGTTTTTTTTTTTCAGTCTTGTCAGAAGAGAAATGGTATTTTCATTTCAACACACTGAAAATCATGTATTGTGTTTTACCTCACCAGTTTTCATGGAACATTTCCTGCCCACTTTCTGTACACTCTGAGGAGAATGAATCACTGGCAGTCAGACCTTATTTTGACCCTCACTTGGGCAGGGCTGAAGATCTGCTCATGTAGAAAGAGAAGATTTTAACAGCAAGGAAGTCGCAGGTCAGACTCACAGTGTTCTAGCAGGGGCTGCAGAGAAATACTGTGCACACACTGTCCAATTATACTTGAGGTGTATGTCTCCTTTCCCAAAAGCTACCCTGAAAAATGCTACCAAAATCTTAAAAAAGCATAAATAAAATATAGTTACAGTCACATCGGATGTTATGTGCATTTCCTCATAAATGATGCTACCTGTAACTTTTACTTCAAATAGAATTGCTAAATATTCTATCTTTGGACTTTACCATTTTTAACCTCCTTTATTTTATTTTTTTCTCAGACTGGAGGGTTATATGCATCTCCTATTATAACTGGATTTATTCTAACTTTTTGACATACAAATCTGAGGGATGCTATACACTGGAGCACACTAAGATGGAGCCATTCCTTAACATTTGGATTTCTGGCAACTGTATCTCAGTCTTAATATCTGTTTTATATACCAGCTACACAGTGCATGAAAATCCATGCACTTCTGCCCCACAGCAAATACAATGACAGTCTCTTCATTAATAATTTCAGATTTTCTGTTTCTTTTGTTTATTATAGTTTATTATTTATTATGTTATTGACTATTTCTTTACATCAGCTTTCTTGGCAAATTGCAGTGAGGCTTTCAACCCTCCCATCCAGTCAAAATTTCATTCATCTTAAGTCTTGACTCCATGTAACAGTTCTAGACTGCTACTGCTGGAAAATGAAATTTTCAAAACAAAAAATGCACAGACAAATATGTATTGTAATACATTGTCATGAAGTCACTTTGGGAACTACAGTGGTCTTAATGAAAAGTGGATGGCAAGAAAAGCACTGAAATCAGTGGAACTGCTGGAATTAACAAAGTGAGTTGAACAGGCAGGTCAGAAACACTGTTCAGCTGGAAGCACAGCATACTTAGAGTATAATACAAGCAGTTCTTCAGCCCTAACAAAAATGTCAAAGGAAAACAAATACCTGGAAAGTTCATTACTATATAAGAATATGGCTTACTTAGCAATTTCAAACCATGAAATAATACTGTATGTGCACAACAAATAATGTAGCCTATGCATTTGTGAGTAATCTGACTAAAAATATTTAGCCCTCTTATACCCTTAACTTCTTGTTACTGCGTTTTGCTTCCTGTTAAGCAATGGAGTCAAATAAACAGGTCTTAGGATCTGGTTTTATATATTTAAGGTAAAATGACAAAAATTCCCTTAAAATGAAGATGCTGAAAATCAAGTTCCCTTGGCCACAGGAGAGTGAAGACAGTGTAAAACCCAGCTGGAGCCACTGTCCCAGCAGGCTGGACCTACCGTCAAACAACCCATCAGGCTCTGCTCAAACGGTCTCTGGAAGGCTCTGGGGTCTCCACACCAGTCCAGGAGCTCTGTGGCTGCATTGTGGAAGTTTGCTGGGTTCTGTAAGTGCTGGAAAGGGAAGGAAAAGCAGCATGGTAAATAAAATGCACAAGGGCTGACACATTCCTTTCTACATCCCATCATTGCCAAGTCTGGCAACTAGGAACAGCATGTAATTTAAAAGCAAGACTTTCAATTGCACAGCGAATGCAGAAAATCCTACTTGGTTCTCACTAATGCTTACACCATCTTCCGACATGATTTCATTAGTCAGAGACAAACTGTAGCTGAAACACCAGAGCTCCCCAAACTCCTTCCTCCACAGCACCACCTCTCCCACCTGCAAATCATAACGGATTCTACTTGGAAATCAAAATTGTCTGAGCCCACATTAAGGGAGATTTCAGTCTCAGGTTCAATGTCTTTGAGGTGTGCTTATGCCCCACTGTTGGGACATGCCAGCACAGCGCCTTCCAACAATCTAGACTTCAATCTTTGCTGCTGGCCAATGAGGCAAACGTGACAGATTCAGAAAACGCCAGTGGCAAGGAGAAGCACACTCACTGTTCCCATCCTTTCTAGGAGCCTTGGTTTCTGTTGCTAGTGACAAATGGAGGATTATTTCCTAACTGAAAATACTTTCACATGCACAGAAGGCATGCAAACATTTCAGAGTAGAACCCTACCTCTCCTGAAGGGGGTGGTAGGATTTTGAGAGGGGAAAAAAATCTGGTTTTGTTTTGAAATTTGCATGGGCAATGTTTTTTCTTTTTTAACTACCACATTAATTTCTGCCTTTTTACTGAACAACTGGAAGTCCTGATTTTAGAGGCGGTTAGTAAACTTATCCCTCACTGTCTGCATTGCCAAAGTATTCCAACATTTCAGCCGGAACAGAGGGATGGCACAGGAAAGAAGGAATTCAGTTTACATCAGTAATATTGCTACTAAATTCTCCAGTTCTGGTGATGGTAGATGTGTCAGTGAAAACTCCGGAAACAACAAAAAAAGGCAGTTTTTAGGAATTGTTGGGGTTTTTAAAGCAGTGGTTTTATAATTCCTGGAATTGCTTAGAAAAATATGAAAATGATATGAGTATTTATCTGGGAGACACAAATCTCAGGGGCATAATTTTTAAAATATATCATTATTTTTAAATCAGTTGCATAATCTGGGAAAACGTGACTGCTCATTTCTAAGCATCTGCATGAACTATAATGTTCACAGCCTATTTTTTCTCCCTTCATCCCCTCATGCCTGACTAGCTGCATATATTAGCTTTATGACAAATGAAGGGAAAAAAAAAATCCTCCCATGCCAGGTTTCAGGAGTTCCCAGTCTGTGAGGTTTTGGATCATGTTACATTAAGTAATTCTTATTCAATGAAGGCTCTTGGTCAGAGGCCTTGTTTTAACAAGAGATGACTGACGTGCAGGGCACGGATTTTTAAAACAATAGCAGGATTTGAAAAAGCAGACAGGCATTGTGCAAAGTGGGTCTCTACCTCTGCTCTACCAAGATGGGCAGAGCTCCCACTACCAGTGAGAACTGTACCTAGGCTCCATTTCAGAATTACATCTCTGGCTGATGGTATAATTATTGGTGGAGGAGTCAAATGAATGTGTGTACAGATTAAGGGCAAGAATCCAAGAAAGTACATGTAAGAAGCCATATTTTAAGGCTTCATGGAAAAAAAATCCCAAGAGCAGAGTCAGCAGTTTGGGTTATAAATCTTCCAAATGAAAGGGAAAAGGAGGTCTTTTTGAATGCCTCACTTAAACCTCCAGAGAGGTGACTGCCTGACACCAAATCTCTCAGTGAATACTGCTCCTTCCACAGACCACTTTGATGTGCAGGGGAAACACAAGTTGCTTCAAACCCCTCCACAACAGCACATGTAAGCCCTGCTAATATCAAATACACTGTTTCCAGAAGGCAAGAGAGGCACAGGAGCTGGTGAACAAATTGCACCCTACTGAATACCTGCTGTACTGATAGGACTTAGGTCACAGCTCTCTCAGAAGAGAAAAAATAACCCAAACAAAATCCCCTTCCACACAGAAACAACATAAGGAAAAATTCACTGAAAGATATGCAATTCTATATGTGAAACAGTTTTTAGTAACCCTTTCCTCCTTGTGGGAAGGGAAATGAATTGAGATTCACTAATCAAAAGCCCTAAGTAAGAGCTACATAATATTTATCCTCACCAGTGTTGCTGCTTGCCAGCTACACACATCTTCTCCTAAAGCTTACAGTGACATTTCCCCATTGAGAAACAGACACTATACCTGAATGAGAACCATTTTTATAGATATATGCTAGCAGATAAAAAAGCAGGCCACACCCATATCCATATGCCTAATTTTCAGTTTAGCACCACATAAAGGTAATTTCTACTTACCATAACATCACCGAAAAGCCATATATTTCTTTCCTAGAGTAAAGTTTACACATGTATTAAACTTGCACTTCCCTATGGAAGAAAAGGCTCCTTCTACTTGCCTGTGCCAAAGCAGAGGTGACCTCAATGACTTGGTTTTAACTGTTTATTCTGTAACTCTCCACCAAGTTATTTCACTGCATCAGGACTGACCCCTGAGGGTCTCTATCAGAACCCCTTTAAATACCGAAGGGATACTGAAATCCTGACTTCTTAAATGCAACTGCCTAACTGAAACTTGTTTGGAAACTCATTGGGCAAGATAAGCGATTCTATTAGTTCCATCATAGACTAAAAAACTCCAAACAAAATGCAGGGAAAAGTGAGAATACCAGTGGGCCCTGCCTCTGTGGAGAGGATTTGAGGAGTTTATGGGATGAGACAAAACCTGGTCCTGAGAGGATACTTCTTGCAATGTCACACACAGTTCTGTCTGGGACGTATTTCTCACTGCTTTCTGACTTCCTAAATAATTTTAAATTCAGGCTCCCCTCCAGTTTTTCTTTTTCTTATTACAAAGGCCAAGGCTACTTTTGTGAAAAACAAACAAAAGATCCAGCATGAACATAAGCATGAAGGCAGGTACAATTCCTTCCCTCAGTTACATAAGAAAACGTTCCAAATGCCTACTGTGATTTTTATTTATTGACAACTTAAACACTGTACGTGGAGCAAAAAGCCCCAATGTCACTCACATCCTTACAACAAAATGCCTGCCTGAGAAGAATATTACATCTACTATATTCATTGAACAGGAAATTTAAGAGATATTCTCAGTTCTTGATCCAAGAACAGAAGTACAAAACAAAGCTGATGCAAGGTCCATCCATCAGCTTTGTTGTGAAGCATTTTCCATGCATGGCTCCATCCTCTTCTACTGAAATTACTGGCAGCATTTTGAAGAAGCCTGGCATGTGTCTGAAGCGTCTTGTCTGAAACTGTGCTTCTTGTAAACAAGGGGAAAAAAAATCCACCTCATTAGTAGCTGGTTTAGAAAAAAGTGATAATGAACCAGATCTGGTTACGACACATCTTGGTGTACCTTCAAAGCTGCTAGTGAAAGGCCAGCTAACAGCACTATGATTGCAAGCAATCATGTTTACAGCAAGTGGAGAGGATTTGAATGAATAAAATCTGAAGCAAAAATGAACAGAGCCAATGAACTGAATGAAGCAGTCATTTACCAGATTGCCTTCAGTATCATTTGCTTTTCAGAAGACTATTACTGAAACATGACAATTTCGATAATTGAAAAAATTTAGAAAATTTTCACTCTAATAATTTATAACGCTTCAGATCTAATATTCCCTTAGTCTGAGTCAAACTGAAATCACAGAAATACTTGATGCCTGTGAGCATACCATTATTGCAGGGATCACCAGGTGATGCTCTGAAGGGAGAGTCTGAGTTTCAGAGTCAGAATTTTTTGTTCTATGAAGCTCTTCAATTAACAGTCTGGTGTAGAGGAATAGAGACAACAGCAAAAGACTTTGTTCTCTCTTTTACTACCTCCAAGAAGAGTGAACTGTATCAGCAAAGCCCATTACTGAGGACTGCTGACACTTTATCTGGATTGCAAGGAAGATGGGAACATCTACTGCTGCTCACAACCACCTGTGGCTTAAATGCTCTATTTACCTAAAGAAGCGATCAATTTTGTAAATTTGTGTGGACATACAGGCAGAGGATGCAAGTACAGTAGGACCTAAGTTCACCAAATTCCACTGCAACTGTCTGTGTTCCCATTCCATGGTTTACTGCTGTCATTTCCTGGAGTGAGGGCAGCAACCATTGCGTTTAAAGTTACATACAACAGCTGAGGTGTGGCAATTTTTGGTCCCAAAACAACAGCCACTGCTTGAAATTGTTACTCCTTTTCAACCAAACAGTGATCAGAAGTCTTGATATACAATAAAAAAATCTGCAATGGGCACAAAAATGTAAGCTTCATTTCACATATCAATTCAGGCTCTTATATGAGCTAAAAAGGTACATATAATGAAGATCCTATTATTTAGAAGGATACCACAGGACAATTGAGTACTCTCAGTCATCTCACCAACACCAAAGTGGATGAAAACCAGTTCCTGCAACCCAAGATTCAATATGATTTTGGAGACTGAAACCAATTACCCACACTGAAACATGGTAAAGACGATGGCCTTATCTTCTCTAAATACAGAAGTCTGCAACCCATTTGTACACTTGTGTACCTTAGACAGAACAGTCAAGTAAGCAATGCAAGAATATCAGTCAAAATTAAGAACAATTACAGAGTTTTAATATTATCTCACACACATCAAGAAATGCTAACATGACAGCAATGGTATGGAAAGTGAATTATTTAAACATGAAATGCGTATGTTCCAGTTTGCTGCTGTAGAAAACAAATGTTGAATTTCAATTTGCAAATGACATATCTGGTGGAGGGTTTTTTTCCTCTTTTCTGTGGAATACATCAGACTGAAAGCAGAGACCTAATTTGCCACAATTTAACCTATTCAAAATGAGATGTCATGCAAATAAGTTTTTGAGCAGCAAACTGCTTAACTATGCTAAACAAGTTATTGCATTTATTTACGTGATGTCGCAGCAAATTATGAAGGCTGACTCAAGTTGTCTGTTTGTTTTGCCGAGTTACGTCTGCTCTGTGTCTCACTCCTTGATTTAATTGAACTGCTGAAGATAATATAACTTATCACGCAGACATTATGCCATGTTGTAGATTCTAGGTTAATTAACAGTAGCCTACAGTCACTGAATTTCTCACATGGTTAGCCACTTGGACCCTGTCTACTGTCTAGCTTCACTAATCAACGAGTCTGGGAATTTTACATCAGTGACACAAAACACTGGCAACACAGGGAGCTTTTCAGTGAACAGAAAAAGAAAACAGAGATGTAGGTAGCCTTTTCCTCGCTCTGAAATTAACCCCTTCCTACACATCATGTGGCAAGGCTGCATGCTTGGCAAACGTTCTGGCCCACCAGTTGGGGAAAAGGGAGTCCAGGAGGCAGCTGTTCTCCTGCAGGACAGAAAGTCAGAGCTCCTGCTCCACAAGCACTGAGGACTGCCAGCCCTAGAGGGCTTCTGCCTCCCTCTGCCTTCTCCTGCCTGCTCCCCTGCACAGCACAAGAGGACACATGCCTGCCTGCATGGTAAATCAGCCCCATTCTACACTACAACTGGAGCTTCAGTGGCCCTCCAGGACGGCAGGCAGGGCAGGTCCTTGAACCTTTGCACTAGCAGGGGAGACAGCAGCAGTGTGAGCCTCTCCAGGGGAGGCCCTTCGGGAATGGGCACGTGTTACAGCACATCATTTTTGCACACCAACACTAGTCTGCAGCTGACCTAAATCTTAGGATACATTTTGTTGGTAATGCTTGGTCTTGGGCACACTGTCCCTGTGAGCTCCCTTGCCCAAACATGTACCTGCAGCACTTTCAGTGCCTCAGACCACACCTGCTGTTCTGACTGTGATCCAACCTCCCAAACGCTGACTTTCAGTCATCACTCACAGTGAGATCCCTTATGTGACCACACATCCATTAGACCTAACTCAAAGAAAGCAGCAGCAAACAAAAGGAAAGGCTGGGAGGGAACCAGGACTGCTCTCAGCAGCAGCTTTGGATTAAATGCATCACGAAACTTCTCCCAAAGGTGGAGCTGTATCATCAATGTAAGAGGATGACACAGTTAAGTTCACAGCATAAATATTCCTCCTGCTTCATAACATTCTCCTTAAAAAAACCCTGTACTTTCAATTACTTCAAGCCAGATAAATACTTTGTTATTAATATTACTCATTATTGTCCATAAAACACAATGCATATGAAGAGAGGTGCCAAAAGGAAACGCAGGTTTTTACTGTTCCCATACTGTATGTATTTACTCTTGAGGTAATCCTGAGACTTCAGCCAAGTTTGAACAGGTTCATCTGTATGCTCTCAAAACTTTCCAATAGGTCCAGAATTTCAAGGTATATAAAACCCAGTACAAAGCTCATCTCTTCCAAATGACGAGCCAGAAACTCTGCCTGACATAGATTTTGTGTACAGGTGGTGGCATTTGAAATACCTGTGTACAACTCTGAGGTTCACATAACCTGCTTCCTATTTTCAGCTGCAAGCATGCAGGTTTTCAAGCCTTTCTTGACAACAATGGAAAAAAAAATTCTTATATGGTTGTAAAATCCATTAATTTAATAACAAAACCCAAAAAGCAGCTATCAAAATTTATATATAAAAGTATACTCATATATATAATTTATATATAAAGTATACTCAAAACTATAAATGCAGAAACCATAATTCTTTTGAGGCTGCGTGTGGGGCAAAGGGCATTCAGCTCCCAAATGAAAACTAATCACCTCTCTTAAAGATGTAAATAGGATTCCTGATCAGACACCCTTGACAGAGCACAACCAAGGGGACACAAAGCTGTCTCTGTGTGTTACTCAGTGCACAGGTACACTGCTACTAGACCTGAATTTGATAGCTCACTCAGTGCCATAAGACCTGCAAATCAGCCAGAGCCATTTGCTTTAATACATTGATAGAGGCTTTATTACTCTAAGCCCTGAGCAAGTTCTGTGAGTGAGCCCAACCAGGAGCCTGTCTCCCCTCCCATGCAAAGGCCTCTACTTCAGATCCCCACCCACCACTGGCTGCCAGAAAGCTCAGGTACAGAAAGACTGGACAACACTACCAAAGAATGCACTTTAAACATAGAAAATGACATAACCTGAAATAGGTAATTTCACCTTTTTTTTTTTACAGTCAATTGTGATTATGCATACCTTGCCCTATCCACAAGCAGCCATACTCAGTATATTAAAAACTCATCTGCAATCAATAGTCAAAACAAATGGTCTTTTTCATGAGGATAGAGGGGAGTATTGAGCTCTTTTCAGCCATTTGGGAGTGTGATTTCTGTTTATCTGGATATGGGTATAGATAGTTCAATTCTCTACAGATTCTTTCAATATTAAAGATTGTTTTATTTAGCAAAAAATTAAAAGGCTCAAGCTGTGCACTTTGTATTCAGATAATACCCCCCTCCAATTTAGTATTTGTGAGATTGAGAGATCCCTAATTAATAGAATTATCTTGCACTTACATGGCTCATTCCATCGGAGGCTTTATAAATATTTTATTAGGCTCACGTTTTGAGAGGCACTAGATATACTATGAGAGAGATTAAGACCATGTTAGTCATTCCTACTTATGAAAAACAGCAGAGTCACCTTTTCCCCTTTTGTCCACTGCAGCTTCTTTTTCAAAAGAAAACAAATACTGAGAAATGACCAGCACCTCTTTATCAGATGTTTTAACAGTAAGAAAATACTGGGCAAGATTACATGTTAAACAAATGAGAAAAAGAACAAATAAAAAATATGAGCATCACTGAACTGAAAAAAACCCCAAGCTGCTCAGTTATGAACTGTAAGGGAATGAAATCTGCATTAATACAAATTTTCATAGATGCTTTTGTCATACACTTTTGGTATAAAGTGTGTGTAAAATTCAGTACTGATTTCAGAAAAGGTGAATGCCTGGTAATTGAACAGCCTTGTTCTGTGCCTGGATCTCCTATATTGTGACTTTTGTGAGGATGACTGCACACCTATAAGCATGTGCTGGAGCAAAGGGACAATTCTGCAGCCTTGGCTTGCCCATTAGTTTTACCAAAGTGTGAGAAATGGATTTAACATCTGATCCTCAAGAACTGTACATAGAAGCCAGAAGAGCTAAAACAAGAATCATTCCTTAACTCTGGTGATCAGAACTGCAACATTGTCTTCCTGCTCCATTCCTTTTGATCTATGTAACTGCAGTATATTTATGATATACTTTGATAAAACTTTATGTTAAGTAAGGGAACATGCAGCAAATTAACCTTCTTTAGTCACATCTTGCTGTTCCACCCCACCCTCCCCTGCTCAGGAGGGAACTGTGACTTGGGGGTCTAAAGGCTGTCACCAGATCTGACTGAAGATGGAAATGGGGCAGACTAATGGCAGTGTATTTATGTTCATCTCTTGCTTGTTGGTGCAGTCTTTGTACCTTTCCTCACCCCCAGCACCTGCACTGCTGAGAGCAGTGGGAACAGTATGATTTCCACATAATCAGAGGGGTCAGAATTATTTTTCCTCAAGCACTCACAAACTGATTTAATGGGATAAAAGTCAAAAGACAAAGGTATAACTGCTTGCTCTTTCTCCAAGGCCATGCTCAGCCATGCAAGGCTCTGGTCTCTTTAAATCTGCAATTACAGTTCAATGGAATTACGAAATGAGTTTGCCTAACCAGTTCACTTGCTCTTCCTGGCAAGTGAAACAACCCATTTTCCATCAGTATCTCCCTATTACATCATGCATGCATGATACCTCTCTCTGTGTGACTTCAGCAACAATGCTGAGGCTTCTTCAGCCTTGCCATTCCAACAGGTATTGCAATGATACAGGAGCTTTCCTCTCAAATGGCCTTGTGATTTTCAGTCCTAAATATCTCAATATATCAAGGAGACAATTTTCTCAAAGCAGTGGCCATACTCTTTCTGTTAGAATACCACGGCAGTATTAGAATAATGTTTTATTATTATAATAATATTTTCATAAATTGATTATGGATTTTACTTATAAAAATAGGCTTATTTGTTCTAAACTTGCTTACCTGCTGTCTTGACAAAAAAAAAAATCTACTTTCATAATGTGTTTTAGTAGAAGATGAAGGGAAGGACTCAGGCAAAATGGGGTGTCTACATAAATATTTCTGTGCTGTGAACCATTTCATAATTTGAGGTACATATCACAGCATTATGAAAAGTTTGGTTCAGTCGTTTTCCTTCATGCACTTCTTACCTTTTCAAAGTGTTTTAAGGACATTAAAGAAGTATCACATCTTCCCTTTACTGGAAGATTGTTGTCAAAAGTGCATCCTTTAAAATTAAGGAACACTACCTAAGAGTATCAAGTCAGTTGATGGCAAGGCAAGGGGGAAGCACCAACTCCTCTGATATATGTACTGAATCAACTTAAAATTTTGATTAAAATAGATACATTTATTAATTTTCTGAATTTCAGGAGAATAAATTCACTGATTTTGAAAAATAACCAATAGTTTTCAGTATATCCTGTTGAACAGCAGCCCATTTGTTGGACATATTTTGTTCTGCAATTATGTTTTTTACTCATTTAAGTAATTTACTTACTTACTGAGCTTTTTATAGCACTTTATAGTGATTTAATCTTTATTACTTTAATCTCTTAATCTATGCACAGATAAAATCTCAAGGTGATTACTTAAAATGATGACTGATACCACTGTGGAAGATGTAAAATTCACATGACCTATTCTCACAGGTCCTAGCATCCAGCAGGGCATTACTGAGATATTTGCAAATCAAAAGGAAAAATGCTTCCCCAGACACTTTTTCAATTACAAAACTGCCCACAGCACCTGCTGTGTGACCTGCCCACGTAAAATGTGTAACTGCACAGAGGTAAGAAGGAGTGAACATCACCAGTGAAGACACCTTTCCTTCAAGAGATGATGGCAGAAGTCTGCACAGCCAAAGGCTCTTGATATTAAGAGCACTTTTGTCACTACAACTCTTTTGAAAACACATGCATAAGTGCTCATGTGCAAACTCTAAGCCATGCCTCTATGAATTTTCTCTTGCACACAATAACAACAACTCGAGTAGCAAGTGCATATGTAAGAAGGGAGATCCAGACATGGTAGGACAGAAGTCAGAGATGTCACCAACTGTGTCACATTTTCTCTGTGGAGCTTGACCCAGCTGCTGACAAAAAGGACTTCCTATGCTCATCTGACACCAAGGTGACATCATGGGATCAACTGACAGATTTCCAGAATTTTCAGATATTCATCTGTATTTACTGAAAGATGATTTTAAACAACAGGCCAGATTCATTAGTTGCACAGAAAATAATAAAATTATACTAATTCCAATGGGCAATGGAGGTTTTCTGTGTGAGTTTAAAATGTGCATTTTCCATTTTGAAATAGAAATAGTAAGGATTCTAACACAACTAATATTAAGAGTAGTAACACCCCTCAAGGACAGGTGCTGCAGTGAAGCAGCAGAACTGGGAATGGGCAAAGTGAAGCTGCCAAAACCTTACCAATCTGCCTCCCCCTCATGAAGGGTTATATTCTGCCCACTGAAATCAGATAGACAAACCAGCCAAATACTGCACACAACAAGTGCTCTCTCCCCCTCCCTACCAGAAGTGTTTCTAGCAAATTGCCTCTGCTTTCCCTTGCAGCTTCCCTACCAGGATGCAGGATTTAACAAAGCAGGAATGTTGACTGACAAGTCTCTAAATGGACTAGAGGAGCCAGGAGAGCTGGTCTGCTGTCAGTTTTTCCTGAACACACTTAAGTCTAGCAGACGAATATTCCAACAGACTGAGCACAAAACCAGACAAAGAACTTGTGGTTATAGGCCTCAGAAAAAAAGACACAAAAAGCCCCATAGCCACTGACACAACATTGATGGACCATTCAACCAATAAACTGTAACACTTGAGGCCTACCAAATGTCTTTTTAAGGAAAAGGTATGTTTCCCCTTTAGCCTTGTTATTTCATATTCAGCTGCCAAAACCCCTGTAACACATATATAGAATACCAAAAAAAGTATATTCTAAATAAATGCACTCTTTTTATAAGAACATTTCTAATTTTCAAAGTTCTTCAAGAATGAAATTTGCATGAAACTACTGTGGGCAGTTTTGTAAGCACATGCAAATGAAAAAGATGTATGGGAAGCATTTTTCATTTTATTAAAACCTTTTCAGCTGTAATTTCATACCAGTCCTTGGTAACCAGTCCAAAATATACTAAAAATGACATGTTTAGGACTGCTTAGCATTTACATGAATCCGCAACAATAACACTGAAGAGCAGAAGAATTAGTTCAAACACTTCAGCACTTAAAAACAGTTATGTAAATACACAAAGAATTCTATTTTTCCCTGAATTGCAAGCTACCAAAAACCTAGCTGTTGAATGATGAAAGAAATGGGCTTGCTTGTTTCCAATTTGAGCAAGAAAATATCAACACAAACACACAGCAATTACAACTTTTAGCATATCTCTCTGAATGGCTGGGTAGGCACTAAAAAGCATTTCAAGGCAGCAATTCAGCAAGCCTTCTGGAAGGAAAGAGGGGAGAAATGCTAATGGGTTTCTGGAAGTCAGCTCTGTGACGTGAGTCTCCAATTACGTGGTGATCCAGCATGATTTGATGACACTGCTCAATGTGCCCTGCTGCACCATGACACAAGCAGCAGAAACAACCTTCTCTGTTCCCACCATGATCTAATACTACTGACACCAGAGAGCCTTTTCACACTTGTGCTTAACCTGCTACCAACATCCCAGCACAGCTTTAGTACAGAGCCTAACAGCTGTACTCAGCACAGCAGGGAGATATCACACACCCTTTCTGAAAGGGGAGGCTTCCTCGTAATTTAAATATAGAAAGGGGTTTCTTCCATAATACTTCTTTGCAAGAATTTCAAAAGAAACATACAGTAGCCTTACCAAACTGACTGACAGCAAACAGAGACACAAAAGGTGGAAGTCCCTAGATTTATAATAGCTCAAAGTTTTTCAAGTAACCCATTAGAGTAAGAGTAGAGAGATGTTACCCAACCCGCTGATTTTCCCTGGCATTTGCATCTATCGCCTAACAAAACCAGTGGGCAGTGTCTGGTTAAAGCCACACCTCTGGACTGCTATGAAGAAAGCTTTCAGAACTCCAGACAATTCTTTACTGGGATTTTCTATGCAGCAGGAGCCAAGCTGGCTCCTTTAGAAGGCTGTGCCTGGGCAGCAGGCAGCAAGGAAGCTCTCAAACTCAGCTCAGTGCCCGCCTGAGCCAGCTCCTGCTGCCCCACAGCCTCCTGGTGGACATCGTGCCAGAGCCACCTGAGCCATGAGCCCCCAGCAGATAAACAGATTATTACTGCAGCCTCAAATATGGCAGGGAATTCTCAGGGGTTATCAGACCTTTGATCCAAAGAAAAGTAATTTTGGTTTTGTTTGTATGGACAAAGACTTCAAGAAAAAAGCCTGGGCCCCAAACATCCAGCTTCCTCCAGTGTACCCTGAGGAGCCTCCTGTGTCATGACAAACTAATTGTACGTGTTAAGGAAAGCCTGTTACTTTGGCTTTTTCCATTGTACATCAAAAAAACCCATGTTTGATTTTAAAGCACACACACTTACAAATACTAAGGGAATCAGCTACAAAGAGACCACACAAGCTGTTCCAACCTTCCACAGAAGTCTGGGGTTTTTTTAAACATAAATACACAGCCACCTCTTCAGTTTGCCCTTTCATCTATTCTGAAACACTTCTTAACACACACTTCATTTCCTAACTAGCTGATCATACACAAGTTTTGGGTTTGTAGCTTGAAAGCACTAAAAAAGATGAAGGTAGAACACAACCTTGATCCTGGAACAGAAGTCAGCAAGGATATTGTGGGTGTCTCACAAGTCACAGAGCTGGGAAGAAAGAAGCCTGTCCTGACCCCGTGCTGAAACCCGATCTAGTTAAAGAGGCACATGGATTACCATTTATAGCATTTCTCAGGGGCTGCAGTGAGGGGCAGCAGGGCGGCAGACAGCTCTCAGTCTGGCTGCAGGAGCCACTGGCTGCCGGCAGGGCTATAAAACCTGCAGATGCTGGGCGCCAAGCAAGGATGGCTTTCCTCCCCCTGTTGCAGTGCACTTCCACACCACTGCTGTGTTAACCACCCCAAAAAGCACGTGTGTGCTCAGGAGAACAACAGCACTGTTTGCTCACAGTCTAGGAAAAGAGGGTAACAGACCACACCAGGAAGAAAAGGCAGACACATTTTTGTCTGACCCTGCAGTTAATCCCCAGAATAGGTGAAGATATATTTATATGGCCATGCAAGGTAGTGCTTTGCTCCCAAACTCAACATGCACAGAGCAGTGTGAGGTTCAGTACGCAATGGGTGAACTGGAAATTACTCTTTCTAGTATTAGCCAGCTAATGACCTCTCTCAAAGAACCAATGTCCTCAAACTGGAAATTTATGACCCTGTGACAAAGAGTTGAGTGTCTTCCAAAAAGGCAGTTAGTCTCTTTCTCCAGTCTGTCTCTTTCTCCACTATGGCAAAGATAACAGCACAAGATTTTCCAACTATGAAAAAGCAAACAGCAGTTTTGATGCTACTTTCTCCAAGAAAANAAAAAAAAAAAAGAGAAAAGCTTTCTGAGACATAATTTTGGTGTTCAGACATTGTCTTAGTTAGCTATAGTTTGTCACGAGTTGAAAACACAAGTTTTCTTCTTCCATTTTTTTTGTGGGGCCCAAACTGAATGGGGGAACCATGAATTCACAAGCATTCCCAAGCCGGATAGCTCCTTTTTGGGCATCCTTTGAGCTCTGACACAAGCATGCTCCTGGTCTACCAGAAAAGCTTTGTTCCAGGATCAAAGGAAACAGAGAATGCTGTGCAAATTCTGGGCAGCCTGACCTTCTTATCTTCCCCATGGCCTTCATCGCTGAAGAAATAGCCAAAGCTGCATATGCAAAACCTGCACTATGTATAAATGAAGTTAGTGCTTTAACTGACAGAGTACCCATTACATAGGCAAAATTATCTCTTTAATACTTTAAGAAGTGTAATTTGGTATTCTCTTATCTAATTAAAATAATATAAATTATGTACAGAAACCGACAGCTCTAGAAAAAGGAGCTGAGCAACATCCTCCATTTGTCTTCACTTGATGTAAAGGTCTGTTCTTACAGCTAGAAGGTTAAATTGTTCTGCAATTTAACCTTCATTCTTCATCCTATGGGCTAGCATGGCCAGAAAGGACACCAATTTGTACCAGTCAAGGGCATGTTTTTTCTGAACCAGACAGTTCTTCACAAGAAACGGGGATGAAATCCTCAAATTCATATTTTCCTGAGGCCTCTGAAGGACCATTAGACGCATTAACTTTCACTGCAGATGATGAAAGAGAGAGACACCACAGAGTGAGGCTGGATTACAACCAGCAATTCTGCAGGAAAAGGTTCCTGTTTCTGCCCTTTGACCTATGAACTAGCTTTGTTTGATTCATTCTGAAACCCTCTCTTATAAAGGAAATACAGAGTGAAAAATCATTTGGTTTAGGTGTGAGCTGTAATCTTTTGCTATATCACCCAAAGCGTGGTCAGACTTGCAAAACCCCACATATTCCTGCATTACAACACATTCTAGAAAACGTAAACTTCCACTAATATCTAGGCAAAGCTATAATAATGTAATAATGGAGACTGATGAAGCCAAAAGTAGAGAAACACATTCTTACAGAATCAAAGAATATATCAAGTTGGAAGGGATCTCTAAGTATTAGTAAGTCCAACTTCCTGTTCCTCACAGGACCACCTAAAATTAAATCATATGACCAAGAGCATCATCTGGATGTTCCTTGAACTCTGACAGGCTTGGTGTTACTTCCACAGGTAGCCTGTTGCCGTGACTGACCACCCTGTCAGTGAAGAGCCCTTTCCTAACGCCCAGTGTGAGCTTCCCCTGACACAGCCTCACTGCGTTTTCCTGTGTCCTATTGCAGTTCACCAGAGAGAGATCAGCACTTCCCATGGGCTGCTTCTCTTAAGGAAGTTGTAGCTAAGGAAATAAATTTTAAAATCTAGAGCTACTCATCCAGTACTACCCCACTGCTTATCTTTTATCAGTTCCTTTGATTTAGGGTGCCTGTGTCTACAACACAAATCTATCAACAGAGAAATGCTGTGCTGTCTCAAGAAGCAATATACATATGTCCCAGGGCACAAGGAGGCAGGCAGCTTTTTAACTTAGCTAATACAAATAAAAACTAAAGCAGCAGGACTCTGCTGTGACCTAACAAAGTAAACTGCTCAGATAACAGTGAAAAATTATGTGGGAACATTATTTCATGGAGTAATGAGTTTCTGTTTTTCCAATTCAGAAAATTTCAGCCATCTCTGAAGAGATGAACTTGGGAGCTCATCTTGTGGATCCAGATGGGATCTTCAAAATATCTGTGTGCAACTTGCATTTATGCACCTGTCTGCTGCATGCATGCATGCACTGATTTAAACACAGGAAATATCCCACAGAAAAACCCCATATTCTCTTACTCACCTCCTCTAAAAGGACCATTGCTATGAAAATTCTGTTAGGATTGTTGCATGTGGATAACAACCTACATGAGGGGAGAATACACACTGCCTGCAGCCCTAGAGAGCAAAGCTCACTGAGAAGGGTAAAGAAGGGAAAGACTGTCTCTGCATCCTTGCCACTATAGTTTCACTTGGTTATAAAAGCATTTGCAAGCACAGTTACAGTGGGGAAATCTGTAAATGAGACATAATTCACTGAAAGGCAGTGGCATGTGAAGAGCCCTTCATCTTCACAAACAGATGCTTCTGAAAATGTTACCTCGCAAACAGAAGTTTTTACAATCTCCATGCAAACTGATTAAGCAGCACTCTGAGCACTTGGAGGCATGCCAACCATCCAAGTTCTGAGTCTCCAGGCAGTGCAGGTCTCAGGTCAGCTGCTGGATTAAGATCACAACTGGCCCATTGGAACTGTGGATTACTGTGCTCAGAGCACTCGAATGACAGCCGCCCGCTGTGACCCTCCGGGCTGAGCTGGCAGGACAAGCACCACTCTGCCTCCAGCTGAGACAGATCTGTCGAGTCTCCAGGCTGAAGGTTTCTTAGAAAGGTGTAAGGGGAAGTTTGGCTTTTGAGGTTAATACACCACAGCAGATACTCTCTTCAGTGAGATTACAGTCTCACTCCTTCCCTCTGAAGGGCAAGGACACTCATTAAACAACAGGTAACTGTTTAATGCAACACCTGCCACACACACAACACCCAACCCTCATTTACAGCAATGACCCCACCTTCAGCTTACCTGTTTTATGCACTGCAGCCGGTCATTGGTCTGCTGTATGTGCCTGTCCATAGAATTCATTTTGATTGTCTCCACTCTCTTCTACCTGAAAGCCATTAAAATCCCTCGATCTGCAAGACAAAAAGGACAACAAAGATCACTGAATGTGGTCCCTACACTTCCACCACCTGAACAATTGAACAGAGCTGCTTGCAAGAAACCCCTGATCACACTGTGAGATAAAATAATAATAATCCAAATTACAATGACAGCCCGGCTTTTGCAAGGACAAGGGCATGGGGATTCTTCCTAATCTTCCTCTAGGAGAAAATACCTACCATAAATATTAAATGAATCAAATACAGCAGAGAATTACATGGCCAAAAATAGCACAAAACGCGTGTCCTGAAGAAACTGGATTTCTGTACTGAAAATAAAAGCAACAGGTACATTTTGGACTCTCCTCCAACAAGCAGATCTATTTCATGAGCCCTTGAAATGACCAAGAAGACAGGGCAGGAAGGACTGGGATTCACAGCTCAGCCCAGACTTTAAGAATGATAACTATTCAGATGCACAACCAAGCATATATGGAATAGGCCTAATCTTCAGAGCAAAGGGCTGCACAGTTCCTGCCTTCTAAAAAAATTGTGTTCATTCAGGTATCTACAGCTGAGCAAACTACTTGTTACTTCTGGAAAACACAGCCTGTGGTCTTTAGACCCATCTCTTAACAAACAGTGGAACTTAAGGCAAATTAAACCTTCCTGTAACTTAAATCTAGGAAACAAAAATTAATGCTTAGAGTAGTGTTTGGAGTTCATGAACAATGAGTGGGCACAGAAATATACATCCAAATGCCCTATTTACACCAAACTTTATAGCAGCACAAGCAAGGTCCCAGTCCTGCACAGAAACCTCTCCCTCGTGAACCTCTTCAGTGGCACTGAGTGCTTCGTTATTCAGATCACTGCTCATGACTAAATTCCACTCCCTCCATACACATAAGAGAGAGCAAATTTTTCAGATAGTTGTCTGGTTAGAGAAGCTGCTCACCACTTCTGGTAGGCTACTCAACATCTCTTCAGTTAAACAATTCCAGCACTGTCCATACCCAATCCCCTGGAGGGGAAGAGTGTTCCCCACGGTGGGAACCTTGATTACACAGCTCTCACAGTGAGACAGACCCCAGACCACAGATCCGTGTGCATCCCACACACCCAAACCACTGAAGATTTCTGTACCTAGCTGATAATGTTCTTTCATGGCTCCTGCTGCATTAGACTCACGGGAAAAATCTTTTCTGCTAAACAACTAAATGAGGTCTTAGAATGGCAGCTCAAAGCTCCTCACCTCCACATTCTAGACACAAGAGGGTTCAATAAAACATTCCTGTCAATAAATTATAATACTTGTGAACAGAAGAGCCAGTTTCACATGCAAGTATTATCTTTTGATTATGGCACTGCCACCTTCTCAATAACAAATGCCATCCAAAAGTCCTCTAGCAAATGTAAATTGATATATTTTATTAAAAGCCAGTTACACAGTCTTATCTCCTGTAGGACCCCCAAACAGATCTCAGTAGTCATGAAGTTTAATCTCTCAGTGGACAGCAGAGGTATTTATCAAAAGATAAGCTAGCCTAGACATGACACTACTTCAGCAGTGATCCATCTTACAAGCTAGGACACATTATCTGCATTTTAATTGAACATCAGCACAGACAGAGAAGGGCATACTGAAAACAAATATATATACAAGCACATAGATGTCTGTTGAAAAATTTGAAGAGATGCAAACTGAGGCACCTTTTTTTTTAAGAAAGTCATGGCATTTTTGAATTATACAATTTCATGTGTACACATGTAATATCACCCCAGTTCGCTACCTTACAGTTAACCATAAACAAAACCCAAGGTTCCTATCAGCTACCTGGGCCACAGCTCATTGTAGTACTGGTCCAAATTGCCATTTCTCCCACATGGCACAGCTTCTCAAAGCCCGTCTGGAAAGCAGAGAGGCAGAATACACAAAAGTAACTCACCTAACTGAGCGGGAACCCGACAAGGCTCTTGGAGTCAGGAGTGCAATCCCCTACTCTCCTACCCAGACAGGGCACAAATTCTGTAATAAACTGATCAAATTCAGTCTCCAAAATAGTTCTGGTCATAAGACCCGATGGCTCTCATAGAAGAGCACTCTCTAACTCTCTCCCTTCCCCTGGTGGCTAGGAGAATTTTCACTTCCATGCTCCATTCCACTTGTTCTCACGTCATTAGCTCGATGGCTGAGCCTTTGCCCTGCCAGGCTCCCTCTGCCTCTTCCCCCCACGGCATGGATGGACGATCACCCACCAGCTGTTGCTGCTTTCACAGCCCAATCTCATTTATCGTCTCCTGGTCAAGGGAAGGCCCTCTGCCCACTAACTCCCCTGGACAGTAAACATTTGTTGCATGAACCAGACAGCCAAAACTGTGCACATGAAGCCTCATCACACACAATGACACAAGGCTTTGTATCTGAAATGCCCTGCCTCACCGCCGCAAGACTCGTCTTTATCTTTCTCTCAGACACATCGTAAGAGCATCAAATAGAGTAATTTTTTTTCAGTGAGCATACTGGCTCTAAGTAATTTCTGCTATAAAAAACGCAGAGCTTATTAGTGGGAAGCCATTATTATCTGGAAATTACTCTTTCATGGGCCTCAGCAAGAATTAAAAGATTAAACATGGAAAGCGAAAATTATCATAGAGATCAAAAATTTCACCATGGCAGAATAAGCATTTTGACACCAGACCATTTTGGCTGGAAGAAAAATAACAGCAGAATTAAATTTCCAGTAGCTATACCTACTACATGGGTATTGCTGTACTCTTGCCTCGCTCCCCACATGCACATCCACGTCCTGAAATTTTAAAAAATGCCCTTTCTGTCGATCTCATCCTATCTTAAAAGTAGCAGCAAGATCACCTTAGTCGAAAATAACAGTTCTTAAGATACAGAAAGGCCGTCAGGGCTGAATAACAACAGACTTCTATTCGGTTAAGTGCACAGCACTTATCAGGTCACAAGTGAAAACGACTTTGAGGGGTCCCTGGCTGCCCTGTGGTGTCCCTGCATTAGACAGCACGCTAAGATTCAGGCCTGCGAGCAGCTCAAGAGACAGCAGGGGATATTGCTGATCAGGATTAAGGCTACTGGCAGAGGAGGATAGAGAAGGGAATTTTTCCCTGTGCTTTGTAACAAATCCCCTCTGTTTGATGCACACATTAGCCAGAAAGGTTGTACACTACTGCTTTACATGTAACTCCATCCAAAAGGATAAACAAAAAAAGAAGTGTTCCCAGCACCTTCTGGTAATTCAACAATAAAAATCCCCTTCTTTCTTTTCTGAGGCAAAGACCCAGTCTCCCCATCTTAAAAATAAAAAAAAAAAGAAAAAAAAAAAGTGAAGTATTCTTCCTTCTTCCCTCCCCTCTAGCACTGAGAGTTTATAGCCCTAGGCTATAAGTAATTAAGAGGCCTCATTTACATATTTATGATGTCTCAAAAATGGAGAATGGTTTTTTTAAAGGAACAGATGTATCGACCTGTTAGCCTTTTTTTTTCTTAACCCTAAACATACTGAATCTTTTAAACCAGTTCTACAAACCCCTCTTCTGTATTGAAAAACAAATGAAAATTTTCACTGCCTCTACAAAAGAGAATTTCCTGAGATTCTGCTACACTCTGTGTTGGGTGACAGTTCAGGTAAGGAGACTGCAATTATTATATCAGAAACTGAACTTCCAAGTAACACAGTTACGAAAACAGTTTAGTAAAATGTGGTCCCCACCAGTTCCTAAGGTGACCTGAACAGCCTCCTAGACAGGGGAAAGAAAAATTAAGCCAAACGTTTCACCACTGCTTCAAACAAGTCTAAAACCATTCAGTGTTGTGAAAGTGAGTGTGGATTCAGTTCTGCTCTAGGGTGAGCTCTGCCCATGGCCAGAACTGCCATCCACAGTGAGAGCTCTGCCCCGTGGGACCAGGGAAAACCGCTCCCCTGCGGCCAAGGGAGACCTGGATCCTCACTGAAACAGGCCCAGCCTGCTCCCTGGGTTTAAAGAGTCTTCACATGGTGTCTTCTGCCCTTGTTCCACCGGCTTCCTTCCCTCACTGCTGGGTAGAGACGGAGCTGAGCAGAGCTCACCAGAGACATCAGCTGCTGCCCAGCCCCGCCAGCCCCGAGCACTGCCACCCACCCTCTGCCGCAGCAACAGGGTGCCATTCCTCCAGAAACAAGTTCTTAGCAAATCGTCTTTCCACCAGAAGTCCATTCTGAGGGCAGAGAAGGAAGGGCAGCCCTTGGCAGGAGGCAGGGGAGGCTGCTGTGAGCCGTGCCCGAGGCCAGCAGCACAGCATTACCCCAGGTCTCCATCTCCACAGGGGACCGGCCACCCTCGGGGGCTGCACCAGACAGGTTCTACTTTGGAGGCACTGCGGACCACTCAGGGCAAGAAGGCCATAAATAAAATGACACAGGAAATACCTTTATCGGTTAGAAATTTCAACAGTAGGTGAGAAGGGAAAATGAAGATCAGTTCCTTAAGCAGGGATTCAGCATACAGCTCTAAACATCCCTGCCCCCTGCGGCCACAGCACACAAGTTGGTTAATGCTGTTTATTCAGTCAGCTAAAAACTAATCATTTCCTTCAAGTCTCCGGCATGCAGAGGGTCCTACGTGAGGGCAGACAATCTGTATCTACGAAGTGACTTTGATGAAGCAACAAGCCGGGCGGGAGCGAGGGCGGAAGCGGCTGCGGCGGAGCGGGGCCGAGGCCGGGCCGGGTGAGGGCAGGTGCA
>VXBR01007332.1:3331679-3410317 GCA_013400215.1 Cisticola juncidis | reverse complement strand
CGGCGCAGCCCCGGCAGCCCGCACGGCGGGCACTCTGCGGCTCGGCACGTCTGCGCTCGGGCACACGGCTCACACGGCAGCCAAAGGGCTCTCTACCCGCTTTCAGTACGAGGATTTGCACAGACGCTTTCAAAGATCATCTGCTGGAGAAAGTTTAATATCTATCCATGACAACTAATTTATTTCTTCTACTAGATATGGTACAAAACCCGTAAAATGTCAGGTGGAAGGCTGTTTTCATCATTAAACACTTGAAAAAGGAAGTTGTTTTAATAAAGCTTTATTTACCATAAGCTGTTAAATAGCTACTGCTGTTGGCTTTGAGCTATTAAAAAGGGCCAGATGTGAGACAAAGCAGCGTTTGTTATGCTGGGTGAGGAAGAATAGATATTTGTGCTGTGCTGCTTTCCATTGTTGCTCTACAAATGTGCAGTAATCCCCAGAAGACTTTCTATCATCTTTGACTGCGAGAGAGGGAAAGCAAGTGTGTGTGTGCACACAGCACCCGGCAGGCACAGCTTCAGGGAGGTGGGAGCAGGGTTTTGTAATTTATGGTGGCTTGAGCTGCAAGGACTGGCAATTTTGTCGGGTTTAAGGAAGCTGTTTCCACAGCCGTGTGCTTGGGAAGGTTTTTATATACAGAGCCTATTATATGCAGGCACCAACAGCCAGCCGGATACACACAAAAGCAAACCCACACATGCCTTTGAAAAAAAGACAGCATGACAGCTTGCATAAGCAAGCCTGCTGGACTCCTCTGGGAGGAGGAGCGGCGGTGCGCTGAAGTTGTTCAATCATGAAGCACATCTGCACCCTGATTACAAAAGCAAAGGTGGTCGGGCTAGCTGGAAGCACACACACAGCACTGCAACATGACCTGTACTTACAGTAGAGACATAGAAATATAAAGAACCCCTCTCACACTGTGTAAGAGAGAGCTAAGGAGAGAGCTCCCTTGAGCCTGGGCAAGTTGGTCACCAGCCAGCACTAACCATTAAGCACATGAACTGCCTTTTGCACCGGCAGCCCTCACCTCCAGCCCGCTGGCTGAAATGAGTGGTTTCCTCAGACCCAGAGCAGCATCTGCAGATCACAGGTAATTGCCCTGCTGCATGCTTGTATTACAAGGTTGGTTTCCCTGCATTCCACCCAGCTCCCAGTGTAATCAGCTCTGTCAGCTTGTTATCTTAAGGGAGAGCAAGGAGGTAAAAGGACACTGCAGTTTAAAACAGCAAGAGATAATAATATAAAATTAAAGGCAAAAGTGTGTGGAAGTGTGCTACTGGGGAGCCAGAGCTGAGAGCCCTGCTAGAGTGCTCTCAGAGGCTTTGCACACTCCAATACAGACAGATCTGCTAGAACAAACATTGACAGTTCCACAGCAGAACTCACTGATCCAGTGGTTTACTGTATGTACTGTAGCTTGCAGGTAAGAAATACTAATCCTCATTGGGACAGCTACAAGCAAATGAGCCATCCCTAAAAGCTTGCTGAGTTGTGCTCAGATAATTTCATAACCAGTGTCCCTGATCACTCACACAACAATGCTGTAAAAAATCTCTCCCTGATAAATTGCCAGTCTGTAGACTGAAGCAGAATCAAGCACCTCTTGGCACCCTCTGGGCCTGGTGGGAGGATTGCAGAAGTCAGGTGAGCATTAGAACAGAAAAAGGTTTGCATTCTGGCATGCAATGCTTGCTTATTTACCTAATGAAAGCTTGGTTCTTCCAGAGGTTCTGTGGTAAGATGCAAAGTATTTGCTGAGAACTCTTTGTGTCTGCCTACCAAATCCTGCAAACAGTCATGTAATATTGTAACATCACCTGGCTTACACACCTTCTGGGGCTGCGTCTATGGAACTCCAACAAAGAACAACCATGAAGTGAAAACTTTTCCTGCTTTTGCTAGACATTTATCAGCTACTGAGGAAAACCAGCTGGTTTGGACATAAGCACCTAAGTTATTTGCTTAAAACCTGAAAGATGAGCTACAGAAGACAAGCTAATATAAGCATTTTCTAAAGGTCTAGAGGAAACAGTAATGACCTAAGCAAACTGTCAAAGATGGTCTCAGAAGGATGAGAAAAGGACAGAGGTGAGATGGCACTAGCAGCAAATATTTTTAACAATTACCTATCAAAAACTGAAGCTGCTACTCCGTGTTTGCTATGCTCCTATAGCATCTCTCTTGCAGCAGATAGCCTGGCATATAACAGAGAGAGGTCAAAATCTCTTGGGTCAACCCAAAGAAATGCTCCTAGCAAGAACTACCTGAAGCCCACAGTGAATTAGAAATGACAAAGATTTGCATTTTGACACTGAAGGTCCTCTTTACTTATCTGATGAAACCAGGCATGTTTTGGAAGTTGAACTGTAGCATTTGAAGGATATTGCTGATTTCTTCTCATGATACTGAACCATCACAACTTCTGTTCCTCATTACTGAGTGGTAATACAAAGAATATAACAATCCTCCATCCCCAAACTATATTGTGCCAAGTTAAGGAATGAGGATAGATTTGGACTCCTTTTTTTCCCCACTAAGTTTAGCATCACAAAGAAGGCATATAGTCAAAGCGGATGGTAATTTCTCTTTATTATCTATAAATGTAAGATCTATTAATCTTTTCTTTCATTGTATGAGACAAGAAAGTCCTCCTAAGACCAGTGATTTCTGATAAGCCACCAGGGAAAGCATCACTACTTTGGAGAAGACCACTCAGGGAGATGAAAGGAATAGATAAAGTCTCTGAAGAACAGAGCAACTGAATAGCTGCTTTGAGACACAAGCTCCAACAATTTTGACATCAGCCATTATTCTGGCCTGTTCTGATGAAATTTAAATATTTACCAAGTTCCCCAGAATAGAAGCAATATAAATTTCAGGAGGACCAGCAAAAGCCTTAAAAACTAAATAAATCTGAACAAGTAAAGTAGATGTTGGTTGGCTGTGAACTTTTGTAACTGGAGAAACAGAGCAGTTGCTGGCAGCCAAATTACATTGCCTGCATTGCTTTCAGGTGCTATCCAAATGGGGCTTTTCAAAAACTTTCCACTTGCTTTGAGTTATGACAATTTAGTGCTAGGGGGTTACTTTCTTTTAAGTAACTTAAACTAGAGATATTTGGCATCTAAACAAAACAAAACTACAGTTTTGGTAATGTCTATAATCTATTTTGTCATCATTTTAAGGCAGCTGACTCGACAGCCATCTATATTAATACTTCTGGACCTGCAGAATATACATTAAAAACCAAAGCATTTGGTTTTACTGAATTGTCAATTGGATAAACATTTAGTATTTCAAGTTGCCATCAGATCCTAAATTTTAAGAAACTGTACCGAGAGTCTTGGTAAAATGAGCCAGGATTGGACAAGCAAATCAAATGACTGTGTATCCCTCATGGAAAGCTCTTCTGTACACACATAAAGAAACACTGTGTGGACAATACACTGGAAGACTCCAAATGTGACGGCTGTTTATGTTAGACTCACAGCTAGTATTCAAGGACCTGAGACAATCAAAGGGACAGATTCATTGCTACTGAAACTTTATCAAGAAGCCCAGAAATACTCTGGACACCCTAGAGTTGATTCTGAAAACAACATATTTTAAAACTAGTTCCAACTGCAACGCCTTCAATTCCAATAAAGCCAAATCTGCACACATCCCTGCTACTTGCCTATCTTTAGTGTAGTCGTTGCTATTCACACCTTCCAAGTGCCCACAATTCCAGTAAGGTAGAAATTCTTCTAGACACCTAGATGACAAAATACTGCAGGAGCTTTACACAACAAAGCCTGCTGCCTTCGAGAAAAATATTTACTGAAACATTAATGATCCTCTGCCTCATTTGGTTTTCTCACCACCTTATCATTTGAGAGGAACTTTTTCTCTAGAAACTGGCCTCTGAGAATTACCAGTGTCCCAAACCTACTTTAGAGGCCAATAAAGAGAATCTTACATTTACCATGAAATAAGTTCTTTTTACCAAGAATCTTAAGAGACAATTTAGTGTTCAAAGGTTTATGAATTACATGGTTAAAGAGCTGTCATATGCTCAGTTCCCAAACAAATCTCTTGGGATAATCAGGAGCAGATTTCAGTAGAATTTCTTCTGAGAGAACAGATCTCTGTTGTACTTCTACTAGGTCTCTCATCCTCAGGTGATAGAACAATAAAGCTGGAATGGCATTTGGCAGAACACAATACAGATCCCAAGCAGGTTTGTAAAAATCCCCTCAAGTATTTGAAAGCAGTGACTATACAAATGCTAAATTTGGCCAGAGCAAAATCTACCTCAGCTGTGAAGACTAGGAACCAATGTGGTATCTCCTGTTAAGAAGAGGAGAGCACAGTTCCCATCATCCCCACTGCTGTTTCGACTGGAACAGGCCAGGAGCGAGCCTGACAACTTATGAGCGACAATTGTCTCACAAACCTCCCATCTTTATCACAGACAATGTAAACAGGAACACTATTGGTAATGAATTATTTATAGTGTGCTCCATAAATGAAGACACTTAGACTGTCTTGCATTTTTCATACCACCATCATTACTACAAAGTATATGCCCAGAAGCTTTTTCCCATAACTGCAGGGCAAAGCCAGCCCTGTGAACAGAGACCTGAGCTCCTCTCCACCACCAAAGGCTTCACTTCTTCAGCTTCTCGGGCTTTCCAGTTACATCCAGTGCTGCTCTGGGTAGACACCATCTCCACCGAACACACACAGTGCCTTGCACAGATCACAATTCAGACTAGGGCTATCACATGCTAGTTTCATATGAACAATGAAGTGATAGTGTAAAATTTTTAATGAATGTATTACTAGAAGTTAAAGATGAAACATCTAATATTACTCTTCCTGCAACTTCAAGACAAAATTTCCAGCATTCAGCCAGACTCCCAAATACAGAATTAACTTGATAAACTTCTACTGTACATCCAGGTGAAAGCTGGATAAAAGCAGTTCAAGTCCAGACCGTATTTTCTTCTACTCATTTCCTTCCTTATTTTTTTTGTTTAAATCGTTATTGCAACACAGTGGAACAGACCTCAAAAAGCTACACACTTTTCTTCTTTGCTCCCAACAGCAACACTACAGACTCCAGAGGTCAGCTTCAGAGCTTCAAGTTTTTCTGAAGCCCTGGCTGATTAGACGTACTCTGGAGTGACTTTCATTGTGATCAAACGTGATGTGCTGGTGACACGCATACAGAGCTGGCAGAGCAGCCCCGCTGCAAAGCCTGCAGCAGGCAGGAGTCGGTGTAACAACTCATCGGAAACAACACTTGGCTCCTCTGAAAAGGAAACAAGTACCCCCTTTGAAAAGGTTCTGATGAACTCAAGGAGAGGCAAGTTATTGTGACAATATCAAACCTTGCAGAGAATAAAACTCCTTCTATCCTACTTCTACTTGTCTTTTGCTCTTGATTTTTTGTGTCCTAGGGTGACTTTATGATGCTTGTATCCCCAATTGTCTGCTCTGTTTATGCTGGATATTAAGTTCTGCACCTTAAGTCTGGTTCTGAGAGTGAAGGGAGGAAAGAAAAAGCGTGCAGTTTGTTTTGAGAAATTGCACTCACTCCTTCACATTCCTGTGGTTACATTTTGGCACTTTTTTTTTTTTTCCTGAGTAACTGAGGTGGATTAGATGTGAAATTTGGAGGGATATATTTTGAAGGATGGTTCATTGCTTAAAAAGCCTAGCTGCCCAATATGCCACATTACAGGATTAAAAAGGTTCCTGCTTGTTGCATGACTGATCCAAGCAGAGATAGAAAAGAAAAGGACAGGTTGGCATGAAACAAGTCATGTTCCAGGAGCAGCCCATTTGCTCCTGTCCCATTTGCGACAAGTGAAGCAATTCCAACAGCACCAGATGTGAGGGTTTATTTTCTCTGATTTTGTTTCACTTGACATACCCCAATTCATGAAGAAGGAGTTCTTTAGTAAACAGCAGTTCTTCCTTCCCAATCAAAAAGCCATGCAACAAACTTGAACTACTTCAGATTAAGGACTTTTTTGACCCTTACTTTCTTACCTTTCCCATAGGTCAGATACTGAGCCTGGCTCCACTGTCCCTTATAATACATTTAGACACTCACCAATCCTGAATAAGGAAATCCTTACTTTCTTACCTTTTTATGCTGTCTATCAGCTGGTTAAGACCTAGGCACTTGGAGTTTTTCCCCCTAAGGTGATGGTGGTATTCAAAATGGTAGACAGTAAATGACTAAACAATGCAGAGCTCTATCTTTTGTCTATACACTTCTCAGCTTGTAATTGCACTGTTTCAACTGTACAAAGAGTAAGAAGCAAGAAAACACGAGCATAAACACCGCCTTCCTCCAACAGACTTCTGGGCTATTGGCAAACAGCAAAGCAGCCACAATTAAACAAGTCCTTAAGTCAGATACAGGAAATAGTAATTTTAAAAGAAAAGTCTAACAGAACAAAATTCACCACCCTTTTTATAGGTTGGCACAAATACTGGAGAGGTACAGGCAAATTGGATTGCTGTAATAGAAGACACGACAAAATATTTTTCTGAAACACCAAAGGACAAAGCATGGCTTCCTAGTTCTTTTCAACAAAGACTTCTCTTTAGAAAAATAAGAATTATTTGATAACTTTCTCTTACCAGTCCTTACGACCAAGTCCTTCCTTCCCTGTCTATCACAAGAAGCTCAATATGTTAATAGCTTGTCCTATTCTACTTCTAGCTGACATTAGGAATACAGATTCATTCTCTGAAATGGTTTAAGACCAATTTAGATATCTGTTGCCTGGGATGACTCTAATTTATTCAAGTCTCTCAAGTACTGCTAAGTCTATTGCTGCTACCTCTTCAGACTATCAGTTGCCACCTTAGCTCCCCACCCGCCTTACATGCTGCTTCAGGACTTGTCCAAATTTCGAGAAAAGACTGGTTTATATTACCTGCAATTCAAGTTTTTTAAACATCACTATGTAATACAAGTGCTTTTAATACATCACACCTGTCACACAGTCCAGACTCACTAATGAACTGCACAGCAACTGCAGTGCTATTACACAGCTATGGGAAGAAAATCTCTGATGGGTGTTAGCAGCAAGGTTCTCAAGAGCTTTCTGGCCTGTGAAAAGCACCTCACCAGCACAGAAATTTTTAATAAGCCTCCTTCCTTTTGAAAGCCAACTGATCTGTTATTTAGAGGGCTTTGAATAAGCAAAAAACACGCAAATACGGATGCAAGCATACATGTGCACATGGAACGGGATGAAATGCTGGGGAGGAAAGAATTTATATTACAAACTCAGGTAAACAATTTCTTGCAAGATCAAATAACAAATCCTAAGTGTTAAGGAATATGGGAGAAAAGCTCACACAAATGATCCTCAGAAAATTTGTCCCAGAAACAGGGACAATTCTGCTGCTTAGTTCATCTATGATGCAGAACATGTCTAGCTTCAGCCTGGGTTTTTATGAATCATTCCATGTACTAAATTGTAAGGGGAAAACACAGGGAAATGTGATATATTTTGTTTGATACATCATATTGTCATGGCTCTACCTGCAAGAAATTGAATTTCTAAATTAGTTTAAAACATTCATTTAAGAAAACATGACCAAGAATTGAACAAGCAATTTAAGACTCAAAGGAATAAAGCAGCATTTAACCCTGAGGGTGAGCTGGCAGCCCCCTCACAGGTTCAGTGAAGCTCGGGCTGCTCTGTCAGTCCCTGAGAACGAGGCAGGGCCAATAGGTAGAAGGGAGCCACTTAGGACACACACTGGCAAGGAAAATATCAGAGTTGGAAGGTCATATAAATTGCTAGACATGGAGACGAGATCTGTCAAAAAGACAAACTACCTAACAATTTTAACCTATTGGCTAGAGCTGTCCATGTCAGCATAATGTTAACATATATTATAACCTCATCTCAAAAACATCCACGTAGATGGAAGAGAACTGCAGCTAAACTCCCTCTCTTATCTTCTGTTTAGACAGGAACTCATTCTAACAGAGGCTTAAGGAAGTATTTTCTCTCTGTTTGGGGATGTTCTTTTAATCCAAACCTAATGTATCATATATATATTACAAGGAAAAGAAAGCTGGCTAATAGGCTAAAACATAGCTGTCAATTCCTCTACAGTTAAGTTTATCAAAGCATCCATCACAAGCACCTCTATTTCCAGACAACAGTGAGTTTTTTACTTATTACTACTTTAAAATAAAAGCTTTTCTGAACAGTCACTGAAATATTTAAAATCGAAAAGTGGGATTTTCTAGAAAGGAGATTAACTTTTTCATATTTTAAATTGTCTGCATTTCTCCCAACTATTATGACTAACTCAATCATAATTATGGAGCTGTGATTTTTCCTCTACCAGATGCTGATAACTCTCCATTTTAATGTAAAATCAAGTCATGGTATCTCTTCTGATGAGATCTCTGTGACTTTTCTACACCACATGATTTTGCTGGGTGCCCCAAAGCCCCACTGCTTTGCAGTATCTTGCTTGTGTCCCCTCTCCCTGGCCTTATTTGTATCAGCATTAGAGGGAAGGCCTTCGGGAGGCCTGGAAGAATCCATCAAGTCTGTAGGTGGGACACTTCCCTGGGAGAGAGTATGAAGTTAAACCTTCATTAATACTCTCAGAGAATCCTGATATTGTTAATCCCCCAGGGTTTATGCATGAAATGTGACATTTGAGACTAGCTCAGAAGCATCTGTTCATAGTGCTGAGAACTGAACCCCCAAAAATGTACCACACATCATTTTCAATAAAAGACTCTTCCCAAAGCTTCATTTCCCTTTTGAGCCACTAAGGCAAAAATCCAGTGATTATAAAACTGACCTGTTTCTCACATTATGACCCATTAAGTGACACGTGAAACTCAAATGGCAAACCTCCTTCCAAGTTCTATTAGGTTAGATTCTACTTATGGTGCACATCCTACTTCCAGTATTTTTTTTTATTTTTGAAGAGTAAGTCAGGATTACTCTTACAGCTCGGGATTATTCTTACATGTCAACTTTCACAGTAATCAGCCTGTTGAGCATGTCAATGAATGAAGAAAAACAAAGCCAGCAAGCAGAAAATGAAGAATTCTTGTTTTCTGATTTTTTGTTCGGGTGGTTTCCAGGGGTTTTTTTTCCTTTTTTTTTGTGTGTGTGGTGTTGCTTGTTTCCTGTTTTTTCCTCCTGAACACAATACAAGCAGAAGCCTATTCTGAAGTATTTGTAAGGGCAATGTATATTCCCTCCCAGCTATTCAAGCAGGCAGCAGATATTCATGAGTGCTGAGAGATGCACGTAATTATGCCTGAATGATTATTTATCTAGAATGAAGAGCAACTGTGGAGCATCTATCACTTTTTGTTCCAGGTCAGAAGTTTCAGATAGCCATTTAAAAAGAAAAAAATAGCATCACATGGATGAAGCAACCAACAACATAGTGAGCACCATGAATACTGAACACAGAAATCAAAGGGTTTCAGAAACTCTGGAGCTCCAAAGTTAGAGCTGTTTGTCATGTATTGCTCACCATGAAAAATTAGTTTGCTTCACAAAAGAGACATTAACAAGAAACATTAATTCTTTTAAAAGATACATTATATGCTTAGGGTAGCCATTTTCTACTGACTGTGATATCTATCCTGTTAACTCCTTTTAAAGAGACACTGAGCAGATACATCCAACAGGAGATCAAGTACAGCCTGCAGATGAAGGAGCCTGTACTGAAGTCCTGAGTAACGTGAACAGCATCCCAAACACTTGCAGGGTCTAGTTCCCATACTCCATCACCTTCAGAAGGTCAGAAAGGTGCTAAAGAGCTGTAACACTTGCTTTCCCATGGCCTCTGGGTACAGAGCTCAATAACATCTGCCATTTCTACTTGAAAAAAACCCCAAACCTTTGGCATACTCCGTTTGGTACCATTTTCAGTAGTACTTCCCACTGATCGAGCACAGTCTGGACCAAGGCAGTATTGCCACATCTGCAGAAGGGATTGCAGTTCCCTGCCATTATCAACAGCATTTCACATGGAGATGGATGGAAAGGAAAAGGATAAAGGAAAGGACAGCAATTACTTTGGAAACCTGCAGCAATACATGCAGTTTTCCTGCTGTGTCATTCTGCATGCCTGTGAAGTGTGTGATGTCTGCAGCAGGACATCCAGCATGAGCACCACTGCTGGGGGTACCAGCAACTGGGGACAGTGGCTGCAAAAAAATAGTTTGTCTGAACTAAATGAACTTAGACCTTTCCTCATTCTTCACTGGTTCTGACAGCACAATACAAACCTCCATCCTTCTTAAAAAAAAAAAACAAACAGTAAAACAAAGGATGAAATTGGCTTGACTAACTTTGTTTCACTGACTTGATGTAGAAAAACAACCTAAAAAAGAAGACCATGGCAGAAAGCTGAAATTAATTTAAGTAAAAAGCTGTTGGTTTCATTCTACCCTTCTATGCAGCAAGATGAGAAAGGAATACTAAGCAAATTCTAATCTCAACCAGGACAGTTTAATGCTCATTTTTAAATATGTCATCTAAGAAAACAATGAATGAGTTAGGCTTTAAATTTGTTCTTTCTTCAGGGAAAAGAAATAGCAAAGGTATTTAAAATTAAACAGGACATTCACAATTAATCTGCTTTTTAATTAACTTACTTTGCTGCTGTAAGTGATTCTGCATTTACTCTCATTCTTTTGAAAATTCCAAAGTGCTACTTCTGACCTGTGATTTACTGTTGCTGTACATCTTTATAAGCAGTACTTTAGTTTAAGTGGCAGTTGCATATTAATTACAAAGTTAATTATGTGCTATGTAATCATGCTGTAATTCATTAGTTTACTCCGCAATGCGAAAGGATAATGCTAAATGGAAGACCTGATGCAGAGTATTTTAGTAATTTACATTTTTTGCATCAAATATTCAAAATATTAACCAGAAAACAATGTCTGCACTTAAAGAAGCCTATAAAAAGCTCATCGTGATTCTAGTAGCAATTTTGCTAGAACTTTTCCTCCTTAAAACAGTTGCAGAAATTTAAGCAGGGTGAAGTATCTTTTCTAAAACCAAGTGCACAGTTGCTAAGACCAGGGCAAAAAATCAGAAATATTGGACAAGTTCAAGCATCCAAATTTGATACTTAACATGACTCATCCTCAAAAGACATGTGCTCTCTGCTTTCTCAAATCAGTGTTTTAAAGATGTTTCAGCTTGAAAACCTAAAGGCTGATGCATTCAGTAGTATAAATCACAGCTGAAGATATTGGCTACAGGTTTTTATTATTCTTCATTACTGACCCTTTGCATGAAGTACTTATAGCCAGGTAATTTACCACTGGTTTCTGCCCAAAAAGCTGCAAGAAAATGCAATCCCTGTTTGCATAGGCCTCAAAATAACTCTGTTATTACTACTCTGACCTATGTTTCCCAACAGAAGTACTGAACACAAAATGTAAATATTTATTTTTAATATAATGATTTTTGGTGAAAAAATAACTGGGCATATTCCCATAAAGCTGTGTCTCTGTCCCAGGTTTAATTACCCCTGGAACTATTCAGCTTACTCTGATCAATAGAAATGCAAGACCTAATTTTTACAAAGATGCTCTTAGTCATGAAGAATTCCTCTTCTGCTTTCAAGGGCAACCCCCACCCTTCCAAAAGTATTCCAGCATTTACTGTTCTTCCTCAACCAACACTGGTTTTTCAACACCAGTTCTTGAGAAGCTGTAGTCTTTTTCCCTTCCAATAGCTACCACTGTGATGCAAAATGATGCTCTTTGTCTGATAATTAAAAATCAACAGAGGTAGGAGTTTCTCCTCCTAAAACTAGCACCATAAAACCCATGATAAAAAAGCACTTTAAAACTCATGATAAAAAAGCAGTTCTATCACTTAAAATTAGAGACATAAAATTAAAATGCAAAGGGTCTATATTTTTCAGCACATACACTTGATCTCTACATTGCAGATATATTCATTTACTAAAACAAAAGCAAGGCTACTTTAACTATTGGTACGTCTGCAGAAAATCAAGACATGCCATGAACAGAGTAGTCAACTTCTGTGCAGTGTTCTGTTTATTATCAGGCAGATTGTATCAATGAAAAGAAGCCCTAATTATCCAAATAAACATGAAGAGATTAGCAAATCCACGACTGAGTTTGCTGCATCTCCACAATCATTTCTCAAGGACTGAACAAGTTTCCCTTTCAAGTCATTTGGGAAAATAAAGAACCTATATTTTTTCAGACAAGTTATGACACTGAAACTTCTAAGAGCTTTTCACTCCTTAAAATTCTAAACTAGTTGTTTAGAAAACATAGGGACCTCAAAATGTAAACAAAATGCACAAAGAGTAACTGAAGTTCCAGTGAAAAGAAATGGAATTAATGATACGGTACTACAGAAAATTTAAATACAGCAAAAGAGCACACTGTTTCATGCTGCTGCAATTTGTGTACCACATATATAATTACATGGGGCTAGACCTGGTTACTTAAACTTTTTTTAACATCAGTGAGAGAAAATGCACACGTGCCAGTGTCTTTGTAAAAACAAACCTGAAATCTATGTAAAATCTTGATGTCCTCTGTCGTCTCAGATAACAATAAATAGTTCTCTTTCTCTGAGTAATATGGTTCTGGATTTCCTCAGAAATGGAGCTGAAAAATTAATCTCAAGCATTACTAGAAAAAACAATAAATATTCTGTCTAATACAAAAGGAATTGTTTGGATTCCTAATCAGTGGAAAAAGGAATTTTACTTGCAAACTTGCACACAAGCACCACAACACCTAAAAAAAAACCCCAAAAGCATTTACTCCCCCTTCAGAAACAGCCACAAAACATCTCACTCAGTCAGTAAAGCTTGGACTTGCTGAGCTGTGTAATTAATTTAGGTCTGTAGGGACTGGGTTACAGAAGGCTCAGATCTGCCATGAGTTTTGGCTTCTATTTTGGAGCAGGTATCTAACACGTGTTGTTAAAATGTGTATCGTAGGGACAGATCACCCCACTGGTTTTATAGAATCCAGAAAGCTTTTTCTTTTGAATGTATAATGATACATTCAAAATCCAACAACCCCCACATACACCTCAAATTCTCTTCAACATGTTAGCTCACATTAGGAAGTATTGGCTTTCTAGTTCTATGTAGTGGTGTAAAAAAAACTTTTAAGAGTATATAAAGCTTTGAAAATAATAAGAATTAATTTTATTTCATTAACAATGGTTATATGGTTGTCTCACCCTTTTAGATTTCTTGGTGACTTCTGCACAGAAAACAAAGAAACAAACCAAACCAAAACTTTTGGTGAGTGATTTTTCTCCTACTTTAGCAAAAGGACCAATAACTTTGGACTGGACTCTCAGTATGACCCACCTCAACGAGAGGTTTCAGACTCAGCCAACCACCCAGGTTCCATCAACAGCCAGCAGAGAGCAGGACTTTCTGAGGGCACTTTGTCCTTTGCTAAGGCAGATGTCAAAAATGGGTGGCACAAATTGCTCTCTGGAGATACCTATTTCTGATTATAGTGATTATAGAGTAAATCTTGATAATTTCTTAAGAAGCCTGAGTCTTCACTGACTTGGAGGATGATGAATACTCTTTAATCTTGGCCGCATTTTTGAAAACCAAATTTATTTCCTAGACATTTCTGAAATTGTGCGCCAATATTACAAAACACATGAATTTTAATTTGAGCAGAGTTAAAAGTATCTGAAATTAGAATCCTTAATTGTTACATGATCCTTGGTTTCTCATTACAAAAGTATGGCAAGTGTTTCTTACATAATTAATAAGACCTATATTTAATTGCAAATTGTATGTAAATATGGTTCTGTATATTCTACTTGCCCATTTGTAAAATGTAAGTTCACTCTCTTCCAAAAATTGTTAAAAATAAATATGAAGAGACCTTTCTAGATGCTTGAGTTTTGTAGTACATGGCTAATTTAAGTAAAATAGTTGGTAATTTATACAAGTCTCATTCTGTACACTAACACGTGCAACTGCACATATGCTTCATATATAATAAAAAGGAAGAATATTTTCCATTATTTGGAGTCCTAGACAAGGCATCTGGGAAGGTGCATTCACCTTCTCAGTCACTCCTCCCATGGAAGTCTGGGAAAGTCTTAGATTCATCTATGCAGTTGTTTAACACCAGTGGAATAATACAAGGGTGTTATTGGAATAGATCCATAAAAATTACAAACTACTCAATTAGCCCAATCACACAAGTAACATTAAAGTATCTAGACGAAGTATATTGCAATACAAGTCTTTTCTTTAAATTAAATACTTCTCTCTCAGCCATGCAATGAAGCTAAATTACAAAAGTTCCCTAAGACAAATATCCTGAAAGAAAACAAGCCTAGAGTCCAGTATGATGTATTACCGCCTCTAATTATTAAAACTCTGAGATTATTTAGGCTCTTTGCCTTTATTCTAGAGCAAATTTTTAAATAGAGCCCCAAACCATGACAATTCAGGCAAGACCATTAGCACATTCTTGTTTGTCCTGGTCCAGCCTTAATAGAAATAAATAAAAAAAGAAGAGAGTGCTACTGATTTACAACTTTGAAAGTAAACAGGACTGCAAATCTCTCGCACATATCTTCCTTATCACCCTTCCCGGGACATGCAGGCATGTAATGAATTCCCAGGAACAGCACGGGCCGCCACCTTGTCTCACCTTTGCTGGCACAAGGCTCGCAATTCTCCCTTGCACCAGCTGTGGTACGAAACAAAAAGAGACTCCCCTGTTCAGCACTTCCAAGGGACTCTGAAAGCTCAACATTTGCTTCCGAAAAAAAGTAATATATCCGCTAATGGCACTCTAAGCCTTCTGTTTTTCCTTAGTCATGTTTTAAGATGAGCTACCAATCTGGGTCTGTTCCCTCCACAATTCAGCAGCTTGGTCTCCTTCTTGCACTAAATTCCTCATGAAATGGAATTTCTGCCCACTAAGACTAAATTTTGGTTACTCTTGTTATCATTCAACTGCAATAATTATCAAGGAATTAAGAATACTGAGTCCTTGCTCAGTGCAAATGTAACAGTTCAGACAGCATTCTCAGTGTGAAAAGTCATCAAAAAATTCCTTACCACTTCTGCTATAGGCTTCTCTGTCATAAATACAGCTAGTAATTTCAGATGTCTTTTTTTTTTCTTTTTAAATGGACCAAAAAATAACATATCTGAATCCCCCAGCTCAAGATGTCTCTATACTTACAATCATTAAGGTTCAGTTGTCTTCTTCCTATGACACCGTCTCCCAAGACCCCCTTGTTTGTGAGACAATTTTCTTCCAAAGGTTTAGCAGTCTCCATACTCACGGTGGAGCCTCCAAAGCCCCTCCAGTTGCTTGCCCCGGTACCAGCAAAGCAAATGAAGTTGGTAGAAGTTTCTCATGCTAAAAACCGGGACTGCCCCCTAGTGAGACATTTGTCAGGAAGCATTTCACCTTCATAGGTGGTCTGATCAGCTGGGAGCACAATTACCGCCACGTACCTCCCGCAATGGCACGGCAAGAGCGGGGAAGCAGGGGCAGAGCGTGCGGGTCTGTGCAGCGCTGATGGGCAGCGCTGGGGAAACTGCTCTGCTCACCTCAGACACCGCCTTGGTTAACACCAGCAGGAGCTTCATAAACACACACCAAACACCAACTCATCCAACAGTACCTGCCCTCTTATTATGTGCTTTGAAATGCTTGCCTGTTATGATACAACCTGCTTCATTCTGTTGTTCACCTTTGGAATATTAAAATTACTAAACTGGAAATGATACCTAAATGAAGAGATCCAGACACCACTGAAGGAGATAAAATGAAGTATACATGATCAAACAGGCAGTCTGAGAAACTCTACATCCTGTTGTTTCATACTCTGGAACTGCTCATCATCAGCAACTCAAAGCAACTGTGAATCTTGCAGTGTGCCTGGCAGCAGTGCTTGCAGTGTAAGCCTCAGGGTAATTTCTAACTTATTACAGACCTCTTTTTGTCAGCTCATGATGGCAGTTCTTTGTAGGGATAAATAACTTGCATATCCATCTTTGCTATATCTAAATAGAAATATAGTCATGCTTTAGAAGTCATGAATCAGAAGCACTACTACTTTCCACTTCCCCTCAACCTGTTTGACTGAAGTTTTCCAGAAAGAAATGTAAAACCATAAACCTTTTGCCTTCAAAAAAATACAGACTTCTACAAATAAAGAGAAAAGGGACAGAGAAAATTATGTATTAGAGGCCACAGATTAATGAAAGCAGTGGCACAGTACTGAATACTGATAATTACATACACACACAAAATTTGAAGAGCTCAATAGGTATAACACCACCACAGAAAAAGTCATGTGTGAAGGTGTGCAAGTCAGACAGTACATAACAAGAGAATCACAGGGATCATTGTTTAATCGGAAAAAGGCCTCGCAGGAAAACTGTCTTCTAATTCTGCAAGAGAACCATGACAGCAACAAGTATGAAGGGCACGTAATAGAGAAAGACAGAGAAGGGGAAAGATTGCATTTTACAACAGAAAGAAACAGGTATTGTTCCTGAGATAGCATCTTGGAGTGTGGTTTTGCTAATTAATTTTTATTAACATGAGAATCTTCAAAGAAGAGGCTGCTAACATGAAGAGTTGACAGACTATAACACAGCATAATAAAAGAAAAAAACAGATGGAGGAGAAATATCTTCTTTTCCCTCACATATCTGTGAGATGTTTGACTTCACACACATCCCAGGCTAGGTATCAAAACTAAAACTAAATTTGATGGCTCATAGTCCTAATAGGATACAGTGGCCTTCGCCTTTAGGTCAAGAGTTCGAAGGCAAGCCCAATCAGTGGTGACCAAATGTTGTTACCATCTGCCTGTTCAGAGGCCTAGACAAGCAGAGAAAGGTTGCTCAGCTCAGTCCCATTGTTAAAGGGCAGGTGTCTCCATCACAGCAACAACATCATGAGTGTTACTAACTGGAAGCTGAGTCAGAGAGGTCAAGAACTGAATGGGCATAAAAACTAAATTAGCAGATTAAAGAGTCCCTCTAGATAAGGGTCAAGGCAGTTGTGTGTCTAGATAAAGAGCATTTCAGTCTTCAGGGCTTGCAGTCACATGCCTATCACTGAACCAAATTATTTTTAAATGGAAATTGAATTGAATAAAACGATTCATAATTTGATTTAAATTTAGCTATTAGACTGGTTTCCATTTTCTTTAGCATCAGCTGGAGCTACACAGAAGCACATGCACATCTGAGGCTTATGCAACAGCACTGCTAAATATCAGTATCTTGAATGTTCCAAGGATTTCACGTCCTCCAGCTTGACAGGTAGCAGACATGGCTACAGCCACACCATGGCTACTCCACACAGTGCGAGTGGGTTTCATGAAGTGGGCTTGAAAACTCATCTGGGCTTTTAAGTGCTGAGATTGGTAGTGACAGCACTTGAAGCTTGCTGAAAGCACTGGAAAGACTGTGTTTTACTAATAATATCATACACAAACAGGATTCTGTATTTTTTTTCTCTTGCAGATTTTGGTATTTGAAAATGAATAGTGATAGTAGAGCTACCTTAAGTAAACTCTTTATATTGATACTGCAAAGAAACTCTTGTTAGTTTTAACTCTGCTGTTAATTTTTAATTCCTTTATGTACAATTGCAGTTCTAACAGTGCCTCAAAATGCTAATGGTTTATAGACTTAGTTCAAAATGTTTTTCTTCCTGGTACACATACATGTATTTTCCCTTTCTGCCTAGATCCACTGAAATCTGAAGATAATGACTTTGTTTTGATTCTCACAGTAAGTGTTGTGCTAGAGTCAACAATGAAGCAGGAATATGTCAGATGTGCAGAGAAGATAGCTTGAAGCATCAGCTTTGAAAAATTCTGTACAGATAGTAGTTCTGCTCTCCTCCCTGCCAGGAGAGATAATCTGGGCTGTATACAATTTAAGGCATGTATATGCATATGTATCTTTGGGAACATTAACAGGAGCATGAGGTTTGTCCAAGGAGGAGGAGCTAAGTCTGACTTGCCCAACAATTCCCATCTTACAATTGTCATGAATCAGTATTTTCTCAAATCAGATATTTCTCCCTGTCATTGTAAACAACACCACCTTTCAATATCACTTTGGGAAACACAGGAGTAACTCTCTTCTACCCTGCAACTCCCACTGTTTCTCACTGGTACCTTACTTGGACCATACTTTTTGGATGCTTTCCATAAACCATAAATATGAATATTATTTAATATGAATATTTAAAGCAAGGAAACAAAGCAAAAATTGTTATTCACAACGCTATTTGAAAAAGGAAAAAACAACACGAGAATAACACAGGAACTTACTGTTAGTCTCTGTACAAAGTCACAATAAAACTGCAGTTTATATAATTCTCGCCTGCATTGACCCACCTCCCAGTAAACTATGGTTTCTAAAGATAGAAATAAAACAAATCCTACTCCAGTTATTTCCTTTCATCAGACTTGAAGGCAGTAACACAATCGGGAAGTAACTGTGCTCCATTGATTACACCTGGGCTTGGCAAGGCACTAACCTGCATAAATGCACTAGGGGGGTGAAGGTAGGACTCAACAGAGTAAGTTAGAAGAGGTCTCTCTTTTGTAAAGTATTTATCTCCAAATACTATTTAGATTCCAAAGACTCAGAAATGGCAGCGATGGGCAACATCTTCATCATGATAGTGTGAAACAGTCTCCAGGGAGAAATGGGCCATTCCAAGAACACAGGTAATTCCTCTATCCATTGCTTATCCAGACAACCACCAATTCAACAGTGGAATAACTGCATATGATCATTTATACCTAGGCTACCACAAAACATTGGTTTTCCTTACTGAAAGGCTTCCTTCCCATGAGAAAGGAATTCCCATCCTTTTACCTTCACCTTCTCTCATACAATCCATATCTAGTAGCCTCTCAACAAATAATGGCCTCCAAGTTATTCTCATTCTCCATGGTAGAATGGATATTTTATACTTTTAGCTTCTTCTCCTGGCTAAAATATCACCCTGGTAAAATACTTTCTGTTACTCCTATACATTGATTATTCAGACTGTCCCTTTGGGATAAGAACAATCCAGTATTTCAGACACAATCCGGTCACAAATTTTTATGCTCTACATAGAAAATTTATCCCAAAGTTCTCTAGTAATTTCTGTATTGGGAAATGAATTTTGTATCTGCTAAAGGTTAGGTTCAATAATTGTGATTATGCCTTCCTGTTACAAGGTTCCTGGGAACTGGACACAGCAGCCTGTTTTGAAGAGTTAGGAGCAACCTTCTTCTATTTCAACAAAAGAAGTTTGATGCTTTAGCAGGGCCTCCTCCTTCAGAAAGAGCTTCTCTCTGGACACTCTTCCTGAGTGCCTGCAGGGCTGAGTGCACTGGAATGCAACACAGAAACTACTGAAACCTACTGAGGCAGCAAAGCAACTGAGCAAGGCGATGCCACTGCAGTGAGGAAATGGAAGTGATCTTACTGCCACGGTTTGGATCATTTCCCCTGCTGTGCCTCGTGAAACATACTCTGCATGCTTTGCTAAAAGAATCATTGAATTCATTCTCCAGGTCATATTTAACCAAAGGAGAAACTTCCATCATTTATAACTGCTCCAAGTTAACTGTTCTTTTTGCTATGCTTGCTGTTCATTACCTATAGCATTAAAATATTCTAAGCATTCTAAAATCTGGTAACTAACACCCTAAAAACTGAAAAAAAGAGAGTAGTCAAGAGCTGCCCATAACTAATATATCTAGTGAAGTAATTTTTCAGTGAAGCTACTGAATTACAAGCTGCACATCTAAGATGCCTCACAGGAAAATGAAATATCTGTCTAACGACTGCTTCCAAGGCACACATCCATCACCTTACCCAGCTGCTCAACCTACAACACTATTTCTTTGCACTCTGCCTTTGTATTAGATGATGCTTAATCTCAGTGATGTACTAACACCAGAAAATACAAATAGGGAGCATGAACTGCTGAAGACACAGAAACCACATCCTCAACCCTGTTAACCAGTTGTATAGAAGAGAGAGAAAAGCTTTGGGAAAAGCAGGTTCTGACTGTGCTGTGCAAGCACCACCGCTGAGGTACCTGAAATGTTTCCAGGTTGCAAGTTCTCATCACAAGCAATGGTGTGGTCTAGAACACAGCACAGCCATCCACGGGTCTCACCTATCTCCCATGACTAAATGACTGCTTCCAGGGTGTGCAAATGATGGTGAAAGGGATTAGGTGTGCTGGATGTCAGTACAGCTTTGTGCTAAGAGTAACACTTTGCACAAAAGGTGTGCAAGAGGCCCGGGACAAACCCGGGACAAAATATTGCATTACATACCTTGCCTCTAGAATCTGCTAGTAACACACAAAATCAGCTCTTTTAGAATAATTTTTAATTCTGAAAATAGAAGAGAAACAGGTTATTAATCACAGTCTAAGATAACTGTAAAAATGTCTATTGCACAGCTATGGTTTTTGATAAACACATCAAACCCATTTAAACTTCTCAGAAAATGTAAGTGGAAGTACATGTCTGAATAGCCCACTGACAGCCCTCCAGCAGTCTCACAAGGCCATAAGCTCAGCAGACTGCTCACTGATAACAGTGATTGTAGAAAGAGGGCAAATCCTGGTCTGTTTGTAAAGCTGCACAGAGAGCTGCAGATTGCACTCATTAGATTAAAGGGGATCCAAAGCCTTAGAACACATTGTGCCTTCACACAATAATAATAGCACAACAAGAAAACAAACCCCTTTATTTATGTGTGTCTCTTGGAAACTTCCATAAACAAATTGGAAAGGAAGGTCTTACAGCGTTCTATCTTCAGAGCAATCAGAGACACACCTATCGAAGGCTACAGCTGACAATCTGCCAACAGCCTCCAGTATAAAAGTGATTTTTTGCTATCTACAAAAGTTTTTGATATCTACTGTGGACACAACTTCATTAAGGCACATATATTACTCATAAGGAGACAAGAACTGATGTGAAAGCCTAAATTGGTGAGTGTATATAAAATACGCAGGCGTACATCTACACAAATAAAATTAATTGCTATTTTCTGAGTCTGCCTACCATCTTGGCCTTGCAAAGACAGCATTCTTTATGTTCATCATTTGTGTTAGATGTTTGCCTTTTGCCTTTCAGTTTCAACAAATCCATCTTTGTTCTTATACTATGAAAAGAGAATAAAAGATGTATGATTGTCCTTCATACTATTCTCTACTTCATATTCCCCCTACCCCTCTCCTCCCCCCATTTAGTTGTCTTCTAAACTCAATATGTCAGTCTTTAATTTTCTTCCTCCTCCTGAGTAATACTTTTGTTGCCAGGATTTAAATCTTGTCTATCCTGTCTCTTCATAACCTGACAGAAAGTAAGTTTTTATTCAAGGCGAGGTGACCTGTGTTTGATCTTCGGGCATTTCCGCACTATCCTTCAAATATTTCCTCAGTCCAAATTAATTTACATTCTACACAAAACAGCCTTGTACTTTTCCCCATTCTGAAAGTAAAAAATAACCCCTAAATTAATTGTACTCACAGAACTTTATTGGTGAGAAATTCAGCTTGTCACACTGTTCTAGTTTTGTAAGGATGATTAACACAGGAATATGCCTGTGTAAACAGGTGAAAATACACTGTAATACCAGTGGGACAAATCGCCAGTATTACACCATTTATAAAGAGTTTCCTTGCCATTTGCAACTGATCACTAATTATTATAACCCTTCCTTCATATGCACAGGGTATATAAAATGTAGTAGTGAAAACAGGTGAAGTTTGACAGACTCAGTCTTCACCACCAGCTTCCCACGGTAACAATTTTCCTATTATTGGAGAGGGGTTTGCTTTCTCTCTCACAAGGGCACAGTGGCTCCAGCTCCCCAGCTGGTACAGCACACAGTTTACACTATCACACTCCTAATGTGCCGAGACAGTAGCATGGTGTGGGTCTTACGTTGTAATTAAGTTGGTTTTATTTTTTTAAGCTACCTAGCACACAAAACCAAACACACATAATTTCTCCAGTCTTCAGGACTTTCCAGAGAGGGATTCAGCAATCCAGCTGATGACTTGAGCCTCCAACTCAGAGTGTTCACTGAAGTAAAGGACAACACAGCCTGCCACAAACCACCCCAATCTGAACCTGCTCTGCCCTTTTCCTCCTGTTGCTTCATGAGCTTTTTGCCACACAGCCTCTGCCTGTGATGGCTATTGTCAGATCCAGTGTGGGGACCAGGAGAGAGCTTCCTGTCACGCCACTGCTCTCAAAGGACACCTTCTAAGGGCACTGCCAACACATCATGCAACCTGTATGTGCTCCTTGCCTTGCCTCTGCATCTTTGTCTCTACATATTAGACAACAGTGAGATCAGAAATGGCACTTCAGTCAGAAAATTATTACTTGAATTTTTGTGTAGGACTAAGGAGAAAGAAAACACAATTACACATACCAGGCACACACATACACACGCCTCATCTCTAATTCAAGGCAAACATTTCACAGCCAGTTTCTTGGCATTTTATGTGAATATATATTAAGCCTAACCAGGCTTTATGTTGAATATGTCAACCATGTCATACATAAAGCTGTCTATCATAGTCTTTCAGGAGCAACAAATGGTGAAACAAACACACTGGGGCTCCTGGCTTCCTTCAGGCTGGGTGATCCGTGGAGGCTCGTGACCAGAGCCATTTGGCTCTTTGACACTGACCTCAGACACGCCACACTCCGTGTCCCCGTGGTGTGAGCTGCCTCCTGAGGGGGGGCACGGCCACCTTCATCCGTGGCACCCTGGCCACACCTGCCCTGCCCTGCCCCAGCCTTTAGGCGCTCCACGACTGCTGCTGCTGCTGCAAACACAGCACACAGCAACTCCTGACACTGCCACTGCCACCCCAGCTTGAGGACAGACTGTGGTTTGGCTCTTCAGCTCTAATTTTTTTTTTTCCTTAAGAATTATCTTTTATGCTATACTACCAGGCAGGAAAGTTTAAGATTATGATAATTTTCTGTTATTCTTCTCTGGCCATGTCTGATACTTTCTTATCTGCATTTCTTTTGCTAAAGACATTTGCTGATCTTAAATCTGGCTTGAATGAATAGCAATTGTTCCCTTCTGGTTTTGAAGGTACTTTGTTTGTCTACCCCATTCACTGGCCTGAAATCAGCAAGGCCTCAGATGGCTGTTGCTATGGCAACTCTTTTCATTCAACACTGGCATATAATGAAGACAATGTGTTTTCCATTTAGATGAGTTTTAGAGCAAAAGAGAGAAGACTCCTGCTTAACAGTCCCTGAGAATGCCAGGGTAATATAATCAGGGTTTCTGTAGTACCAGTAAAACCATCATGTGCAACTAAAAGAGTGAAGGAAAGAAAGAAAGTTACGTTGCTATTTCACAATAATTACAGTGCTGGGCAAATTAATCAACAGTGTGACTGCACTTCTTTACTCTTTAAGACCTTCTCCACCGAGAATAATTCAGAAATAGATGTTTTGCTCATACTTTTTTCCTAGCAGAGTGGCAATTTGGACACTACTGCCCTGCTAATACGACACTGAAAACCTCTCTCCCCCCTTGCTTCCATAACCAAAGGGGCACTTTGAAAGCACAAGATGTGTGGGTATGTGCTTGTTTTCAGAACAAGTTTTCATGAACACTGACAGGCAGAATTACTAATGCAACAACTTTTTCTGCCTCCTCTCATCTGCCAGGTCCTGGCCACGAGGCTACAGTGAAACAGGAACAAGGCCCACAGTTCACAAAGGATCGGCTCTTTAAATACAGACAGATACCATCCACTTGTCCCATCTATGCCCCACATTTTTCTAGCTACCTCAGGTATGTTAAAACCAGGTGGAATTAAGTGTGTGTTAGGAGAGAGGAAGCAGAAAGGGCTCCTGATCACAGGGAAGGGCTGCTCCTCTCGTCCTCTCAGGCTCGCTGTGTCCCATGTATCATTACTGAGGAAGGTGTTTAAAAATGATTCTTACAAATACAAACATTTCCAAAAACATACCACAGAAACTTATTTACTCTTTTGATTAATGAAGTCTGGACATTTTCTCTCTCTCCCCCCTTCTCCTTCCATTTCTCCTGGTCTCCTCACAAACCTTTTCTAACTTTTTATCTGGTTATCTTGTAGGTTTCACTTAGGAAAAGAAAATAGGGATTCTTAAGATCTCCAGCAATAACAACAAAGAAGAAAATGGAAACTAGTTTTTTTTTTTCTATTTACAGTGGAAACATTGACTTGAAAAGATTTCTCTTTTCCACTGTTTTTGCAGAGCAGCAGGGAGCTAACACTTCCTGAAGGGAAAGCCAGTTTTCCATACTCAAATGAAGTCCAATGTTTTAAAATTCTTCAAACAGGAAACATTATGTTTTCAACTGACATGTCATTCATCTAATCAGTTTATCTCCTCTTTATTTTACTCTTAGGAGGTAAGCGAGCTTGGAACTTAGTTCTTTTCTTTTAGGAATCACACTTATGTAATTTTTTTAAATGGCAAAGTGAAAAAAAAAACTATTATCAAGCTGGAGTAAAGATACAGGACCTACATTTCTTTACCTTCAAGGTAGTAGCTTTTGGTTTGTTTTTTTTTTTCTCATTGCTGAAGTTAAGATTTTCAGGAGTTAGGAAATGGCCCATTTTAATACACAGGAAACTCTCTCCACACATGGAAGGGTTGTGGAATCAAAGTCAAGAAATCCTGGGTGCTCTTGGTGATTTCAGCCTTTGCATAACAGCAGTCTGAAATCACACACACTCACTGCAACACACAAAGGATCCCAGAATTTCAAATATCTATGCCAACAGATTGCTTAAAATTTCTGAAAACAAAAGAATATTCTCCATATAGATACCCACAGTAAGATTTCTGAGACTACTAATTTTTGCTCAAATATAAAGTTTCCCCTTATATAAGGTGCAGCCAACTAATATTTCTCTGCTATCCAAAGCTTGGGCTTTGAGGGGTTATAAAACTTGGTGACTACTCATACATTTTGTAACACTATCCAAGGAGGAGGAGGACGTATGTCAAGATCTGTGTTTGTTCCTTTGCACTTCTACAGCTGAAGAAAGCAGTCATGTTTATGTCTGTCAGATCTTTTCTGGCTCTTCACTTGTGCTGACAGCTTACAGCCTTGCTTCAGTTCCTACAAAGCTCAAAACCTGCAGCTGCACTAGCTGGCATGTCCTTTCTCATTCCTCCCCTCCTCCCCTTATCTCCCCCCTTTCACACCCCCATCATTTCTAACTTTTTTTGTCTCTATCAAAAGCATATAGTCACCAAACCTGACCAGGCTCCACGGAGAGACCAGATTTTAAGGCATAACTACAAACATGTTTTACGTGCACTCAATTTTGTCTTGATTTCAAACAGCCAGCCTCGAATTCTGAAGACCACTATTGCACTGATCTCACTTATTGCCAGCATACCAAAAAGCAGCCATCATTTATGCAAGGAAGACAGCAATATAAATCAAGACAAGTCCAGAGTACTTGAATGCAGATTCATTGTCACTTCAGACCTTGAGACATAGCTCTTTGGCTCCTGTCAGCTAAGTCAAGATCCAAGGTTATGATTCCCCAGATGAAACAGACAAACCCATTTTGTAGTGTCAGCCCAACCAAAGGCCAGTTTTGTTTAAATCCAGTAACACAAAGTTTTCTAACAATATCAAAAGAAATAACATCGGTTCTTACAGAAATCTCTGCATTACCTACTTTTTAACAGGCACAAAGTCTGTATGAAGAATTGTATTGCAGAGTTGCAGAGAACCTGTACCGGCAAATGAAGTTACGTTGAAGCATTTAAAGCACTAAACACCTTAAGAACATACAGGTCGAACTTTTTGCTAAAAGATAAATTTGTTTCCTTTCCTCATCTCCTGTAAACAAAAATACTGCAGAAACAGTGGTGAGTAGGGTAGAGCTGCAAAAGTGCACAACACAAACTAAGAGGGCAGAGTGTGCAACAGCAGAGGGTTAATTTTGCTGGTTTTCCTAGATCCAAATGTCCTGGCTAACCCAAACAGACAAGACAGCAGCAGTAAGCACCGCTCCCTCAGAAACAAAGGCAATTCCAACAAGATTCAGCAGTGAATCCGCCCTGTGCTTCAGTATCGCTTGTCAGTGTTTGTACCACGCGGGCGTCTCAAAGCTCTTGGCACGGACCAGCACACCAGCACAGGAGGTGCTGCAGGGGCCTGACTGTAAATGTGAATAATCCCACAAGCATCAGGGGATTATTCTCCACGGTTCAGCCATCTCAGTCTTTGCACGCAAGGTGGGGGAGAGGAGAGAGTGGCTCTAGAGCCACGTGCACACATCCAGCCTCACAACACAGGGCCGACACCAGCCGCAGCCAGCACTGCATTCCCTAATGCAGTCAGTTTAGGTGCAAGCTGCCTAAATCAATGCACACATCCTTGTGTGCAGGGCACCCCTCCCTCTGGCAGCCCAGGACCCGTGGGGTGCAGCACAGCTGCTGAGCCAGAGTTAGCAGGTCGGGCTTCTGCGGAGCCAGAGCTCCCTGTGCCGCGCTGTCAGCAGACGAGGGAAGGAGAACAAATGCCAGGAACATCTTCTGGGCTCATTAGCTTATGACCTGCACAGGGAGGGGAATCACTGGAAGATGGGGCACAGCGGGGTAGCTGCTCTATGAGGTATTTCAGATTCCTTACTCATTCCACCCCTTCTAGCTCATAAGCTTGTGCCTTTCTCTGCAGTGAAGCTGCTTCTGTGAAAGCCCAGCGTGGGTGCGTGTCCTGAGGGAGCAGGAGGGCAAGGCTCAGTCCCAGGCCGGCTGCGGGACACCAAGAGACAGAGGCACAATCTGAACCAGCACAAGGGCGAGGGCCTTACGGCAGAGGTCTGCACAGAGCACAACACGGGAAGATGGGAGGCTGCTTGGAGGGAAAAGCAGCAGTAATCATCTCAAAGATACATTAGGAATTCCTAGTGTAGAAGACAGTAAAACTGAAAAAATATTATTTATTCAAACAAAAGGAAGTAGTGTATTAGCTACTGTTTACCGCCCTCATATCTACTTCTACGACAATGTGATTCATGTGTATGAGTTTCGGATCTTTCTGAAGGTTGGAGTAGTAGGTTTTTAATCTGCACTGAAACACTGCAGGTTCTTGAAAAAGAAAACATTTCCTTAATATTTTAAAAAAATTTCTTTCTTTTATCATCTAGGTATGCATACTACCTAGCAAACTGCGATCAGGTCATACGAGAGGTGCCTCTTAGTAATGTTATACACAACTGAAAGAATTGTTTCAGCAAAACCAGTTTGAGCAGCAGAAATAATTTTGTTCTTTTCACTAATGCACTAATAAATAGCAACTACAATAAGAACAGAAGCAGCAGCAGGAATTTGATTATTCAGTGTTTACAAAACTATGTCATTTGTAAAAATTTCCAGGAAACTTTTAAATTCAGACAAAGAAAAATGTTTTAATTTAAAAAGTTTCAACTGTCTGTAAACAAGCTGCTCAGCCCCTGACTGGGCTCACCCAACACTGCTTTTGTCACAATGAACTGCTGAACATCCACTCAGAATATAACATGTTCCAGTAAAATTATTAGAAGTAATAAACTTTTTTTTCCATCATATGCATAAACACAGATATCATTTTCACTCACAGATTCTTCCTCATCTCAGGAACAATTACTGACCAAACTGAAAGCTGAGATTTTCAACCAAACAAAATTGTCATTACAATTATACAGATACATACAGAAGTCAATAGGACCTAAGTCTTCATTAGGTAATTATGTAATTTAAATATTAAACATAAAGTTATTAATATTCTACATTCTTGCTAACCATAACACGTGAGTCACCACTATGAGAATTTTGAGGAAAAGATAATTTTTCCATAGGGAACAGGATTTACCTGGGTAGATGGCCAGCAGCTCTATGTTATTTCTTCTGGGTTACAAGACAGTGCACCAGCTCATGACTTCTGTCTAATAACGATATTATAACATGAGCAAACATCGTGGCTAAACTAAATCCTAATGTAAACTACTGTTAGAGGGGTATTACATTGTTTTCATTTGCTCTGTGAGTTGCAGACTTTAGGATAATAATATTACTTGGTAATAGTGATAGCTTAATTTCATGTTGTAACACCCTAATGACTTTATTGTTTCACTCCCATTCCAATTCCAATCGCTATTATCATTTAAACACCTGTATTATCAAAGTGCTGTGGTTGAGTACCTTCCAGATAATTTACTTATGTTACAAAAGACTAATTCAAAGGAAGGCTGGATGTTTCTCTAACTGTTGCACCATTTATCTTTTAGCATTGGCAGAATCCATCAGGAAAGTATGTGTTGATTAAAACCACCAGCCTACAGTTATACTTCATGTGCAGGGTATATCTCTCTCAACATGATGATGAGGGGGAGAAGGACAAAAAAAAATTATTGTAGGAAAAATTTCTAAAAAATTTTCAGGGCAGCAAATTCTTATTACACACAATTAAGACATTCTTATTACACACAGAAAACAACTGCCCTCTGGTTAAAAAGGTAGTTATATTAGCTTTTAATTTCTATTTTCAGAGGTATGCTTATGACATACTTAAATTTGTAATGATCTTTTCCCACCACAAGCAATGACTACTGTGTGTTCTCTCTTGTGCTCCCCATTTGCCTGTTCCAACGACTCTCTGCCCTGAATCTACATCATAAATGTAAATTTTGGTATCTGTGAGTATTCACGTATAATAGATGGAATCACTAAGTTAACACAGAGGGGAAAAAAACCCCAAAACATTGAATTTCTCTGCTTTTTCTGAGAAATGCATGAACCATATGTAAGGACCAGGATGTTGGATGCAGCCCAAAGATCTGATTGGAGAAATTGCTTTTAAAAATACTATTTCTACTATTACATTTAAATTATAACATTGCAGTTTTAAAAAGAGAGTTTGTTTAATAAGGATTTTGCATTTCATTAGAACACTACAAACATTCTTAAGGAATTCATATGCACTGAATTCATTACTGGAAGCAACCAGCACTTAACCAGGAAATCTCCTAAAGATGAAACAGCAAAGCATACTACCAAGTTCAGCGAGACATGGAGTTAACACAAACTCAGGCTCAAGAACTATTTATTATCCCACATGCTGAAATAATTCATATTTTGATGATAAACTTCTAAAGGGAGTAAGGGGAGAGAGCTATGCTTAGGCTAAAAACTCCACTTACTTTCTAAAGGCAAAACAATCTCAACATCTTTCTTGAAAATAACAACTTTTGCAGAGGAAATCTAAAATACCCTGATCAGTTGATTCTGGTGGACCAATCTTGTTCTTCCTGTGTCTCAAATTCTTAATTTGTACTTGTCCACAGCAAAAACCGCTCCATCTCAGCATCCAAAGATTCCCACCAGTTGTGACTCCCAATCCAGAAGTAATCTGCTTAACACTCAACTTCACCAATAACTGTACAAGGAGACAACTGCTCTAAAAAAGGAACTAAAAAAAATAAAGTCAAATTTAAAAAATCCTTTACCTAGTTCACTATTATTTGGCCAAGGTCATTTCTAATTCTTTTCCAGCATGGCATCTACAAGGAAACTGACACACACTGAAGAGTCCCCTACAAAGGGAAAACAGAAGCAAATTTCAAGGAAGGCATCACATCCCATTTTGGAGCTTTCTGGTCCTCTCTGAGCCAACTCACACTCCGTACATCAAAGTGCATTTGGTAGTTGGTTGGCAGCATGGGCACTATGGACAACCAGGAGCTTGGCAGGCTTCCCCGGGGCAGGGCAGTGCAATGATAAATGTCAGTACAGTCATCTCACTCACCTAACAGGAAACTCATGGACACAACACCTAAGTGTGTGCACGAGGTTTGGCATTTAAAAATTTCAACTGTCTAAAACCACCTTCATTCTGATATAAATCTAATTGTGAGGCAAAAACACCAGTGTAAGAAAAGCTAACCCTGATTTGTAAAATTACTTGATGGAAGTACACACAGTATTTTCCATCTCTTGCTTCTTGGAATAAACAGCAACAGCATACACCTCCAGAGAAAAAAGGCAGACTAAAATCGTTGTGTTTTGTCACTCTCACACATACTCTTACAGCACTTCAGCTCTTGCATGGCTTCTTTCTCAGCTAGAGCCAGCTACTGCTGGAAGGGAGCTGACAGCTTCTCATGCATCAAAGAGCAAAGCAAGTTACCTGAGCTCGCAGTAGTGGCCAGCCTGTGATAAAGCCAGTACGGAGGAAAAGGATGTTCTTATCTAAAAAGCAGCAAGGTAGAAAATTTGCCGCATGTACACCAGGCAGGGAAGATTCTGGAACACATATTTGCAACATCTGAAGAACAGGTTAACGTAAGGTTCAGTGGAGTCTGAGATGACAGACACAGACTGCAGTGGGTGAATAGGAGTACTAAGGCTCAGCACGGGCTCTGCAGAGGGTAGGACAGGGAGCACAGGGCACTGAGCACAGGGCACTCACTGAGCACAGGGCACTGAGCACAGGGCACAGCAGGGCTGCCCCCGAGCCGGGGGCAGGGAGTGCCCAGCCCTGGCACCGCCCTGAGGCCAGGACCCACCCCGGCACTGCCCGCAGCAGCCTGGGCACTGCACATCCTTATCTCCTACGAACAGAAACCCTGTCTGGGGGCCACCAGGCATAACAGAGCTCAAATCTCGCTCGTGAAGAATTCCATGGCTTCTCACAGAGAATAATAACAGTATTTAGGAGATTCATTTCCCCCTTGATGTGCCAAGGCTGTCACATAGATTAGTACCTTCAGTGAAATGCTGCAGTTGATACACTTTTCAGTCCAGCTCAGTTTGCTCCAATCTGAACCTCAGAAAATCACGTGGAGAGTTTTCAGCTGTAAGCACCATTTCTTGCACTGTGTTATTTAATTACTGTACAGGAGCTGGTTACAGACCTGATAAAGCAATGCAGCCCCTAATTCTCTTGACTTGTGTCTGGCCTTCCAAGCGAAAAGCTAAATAAAGGAATCATTTTTGGTGGTATTTCCACAATGTTAACAGACTTGCACAACTCCAGGAAGAAAGCCACAATCTTGTATAACTAAGCAACAACATGCAGTCAGCAACAGCATTCACTCATTACCGACTTACCCTCAGACTGATTTTACCAAGTGAATCATGTAACATTGAAGAAGTCCAAGACCTCTGTTAGGCTAAGACTTAAACTAAGACTCAGTAGCTTACCTAACTAAATTCTAAGATTTTTTTTTTTTTCCTGCTGGATAAAATGGTTTGTTTACCAAGAATCACAAAACTAAACAAAAAAGCATTACGCTTCTATAATGCAACAAGTTTTCTTTTAAACCCTGAGGCACCAAATTAACTTAATTTCTCAGTGCCTGATAGTATTTCTGCAGGATATCCACTCTTAACTTCACAGTTAGCTCAAAATCTTTATTAATATTCTCAGAAACCAGGGTGGTAGGGGGAGATTGACTTCTTATTTATTTCTTATTCCCGAAGAAAACAAGGTGGTGATAAACTGCATGCCTGTTAGAACAACAAGATTTAAAATTTTACAACAGAATAAAGCTCCTGTTGTACCGCCTGGTTAATAAGCTGTCAGTTCATTTATTAAGAACTATAGAGATCTGATGGAATTTGGGCAAGTGGCTGACAGCCCATCATATTTCTAATTCTAAGGTACATCCTGTCATTCAGTAAAGTTTGAATAAAACAATTCCACATGCCAGGTTTGCAAGTGAGCTGTACAAAGAACAAAGACAGTTGGGAGGAATCTTGTAAAGAGCTAAAGCTTTGCAGAGTATCTGGAGAAATGTATCTCTAACCAGACACTGAATCAGAGTCATTCCCCCTGCCACGCTTCCCTTTGTATTTTCTCCCATCCTTCCTCCATCCCACACAACTTTCTTCAGTACAAGGAAGTTTTGAAGCACATTTACAGAAGGTAATCATTGTTGGAGGGAGGAAGGGTAGGAGTTTTTCATTTCCAAGGCTAAATGAATGAAGTTGACCTTAATGGATAGCATCTGCCACTATTCTCAGAGTGAGAAGGGGGTTTAGACTAGTGGAGGAACAAAAACAAGTCTCAGCTTAAGCCTAAGAAAAAATGCTAGGGACAAACTGAAAGAAAAAAACGTAGGAGTTTTGATTCTTAGCTGTCCAAACCGCCATTTGGAGAAAGGACTGCCTACCTTAAAGGAACTGAAAGTGATGTAAAACTTAGTAGCATTTTTGGGTGTTTCACTACATCCTCACCGGGATCTTCATTAAAATCCTACTCAAGATTACGTCCGTGGCTGGTTGCAATAGTGAAGTGGCACCCCTGGGATGTTGCCCAAGGTGATTAGGAGGCACACAGAACAGTGACACAAATCATAGTTTTTCCAATTCAAATATCCCAGTGTTTTTGTTTTCATTTTTAAGGAAACATCACAAAACCTTTTGATTAAAAATACACCAATGGTTAGGAAATATCTTCTGCTAGAAGAGAAAAGGTGTGCAGCACTAGCCTGTGGGATCAGCGCTAACACAAGCAGCTCTTCTGCTGTGACAAAGCAGCACCAGAACCAACCACCTGATAGGTGGAATCAGGGGAACCAGCTCTGTTTCTGAACATTTCAAGTGCAACTAACATTTTTTTGAAATACAAGAAAGGATAACACAGTCTCCCTTATATTACACAATGCTGGAAGACCACACATGAATAATGTTCTGATTTTTATGTAAAAGATCCAAGTCCATCTGCTGCTGAAGTCTTTACAGGCCTCAGCTTTATTTTCCAGATTGTCAACTGGCAGAAGAAAAACAATTTTACCTCTTGCTGGTAGGCCAAACAATAAGTCACAGAAAGTTCCACTTATTTCCCCGAAACCACACAGGAGAGTCTGACTGAGCCACAACTGAACACAACATACCCTGGTCAGACCAGGCCAATCAATCACAAAAATACCTACTTCTAACTCTTGTCATAAAAGAGAATTTTGCCAAGATTCTCTGACTTATGAGTCTCTAAAACATGGAGTTCTAAAAATGGATTAATCTCCATGTCAGTTCTTTTTTGGCTACATGATCAACATTACAGCTCCCAGTCAGGACTGCACTACCATATATAATTAGATTCACACTAAGTACTCCACAAAATAACATCATACTTAGGTTAAACATGTGTTCATGTTCTTTGCTAAGCTCTGATCTTAACAGTGACATAAAAATAAATATTTTTACAGCTCAAAAATCTCAAAACCTTTACCAGCTCTTTTAATCTCTACTTTTTAGGCACTATTACTTAAATGCATAAAATTAATTTATTTTTTATAAAACCAGGGCAGATTGATTTCACTGTTATGATAAAAATGTGAGCACGTTTCCATTTTCGTAAGTGTAAGTAATGCACAAGGGACCAGAACTTGCACACGTTATCACAGAGTATGATACAACAGCATTGTCCAAAATTGCAGTTTATTCTCTCCCTTAAAACCAGAACAAATGCTGTCAGCAAGAAAGTGAAGATACACCTGTTCTACCTGTGTTGTAATGTTTTGGGAGATTGCTTGTTTTCAAACTTCACAGAACAACCTAATTTGCAGAAATATACGACTTCTCAGTGGTTTGAGTTTAAATATAAACAAAAAGTGATTGCACAACCCGACATAACAGTGAATACATTTGGTGAGTTACTAGCAAAACTTTTAATAAAAATCTCTTATCGATTACAAGTTTTGCCAAAGCAAACAACCTTGCCACTCTTTGAAACCTCTCACAGGAAAAGCATGGTAAGGGATGACATTCTTGGGAGTTCCCATTTTCCTCTAGCCTGCTGGAATCTGCAGCACCCCTGTATGGACAGCTCTGTCACAGCAAGGTCATGTCAAACAATGCTGATGTTTCCAGAGTGGTTAAAAAGATCCTATGAGACCCTAAACTAAATGGCTTTAGCTCTAACCTTGTGAAGATGCTTTGAGAAACTCACCAGAGGCACCAAGCATTCATGAAAATTCCACACAGAGAGGTTCCTGCTTGCATGCAGCTCCTTGTTGGATCCAGATCCAGGATTAATGAGTTGCGCTGGCTTTCATGATGAAATAAAATTTCTTTACAAAATACTAAACATGAAATGTTTCTAAATACGATGGCTCCCTGCCTTAGACACTGAAAACATCACAGGTCCAATAATTATGAGCACTGGGACTTGCTCCTGAGTCAGTGATTAAGATAAGCCAGGGTCATGGTCAGGACTGCATCTCCTCACAGCTCAAGCTACAGTGCAGGTACATTAATATTTTTGTTTACAGAATGAGAATGATGATGTACACAAAGCTAATGAAGGGAACTGGAAGATGACAGCATTCTGCACCATTTCAGAGATAGCAATTTCAAAGCACAGCAATTTTTTGTATTTTTTTTTTAATAGAATATTTGGAAGACATGGAATTTCCAGTTAATCTGAGATGAAACTTCAGACTGCCTGAAAAATCCTATTTCTCAAATCCAAAATGAAGAATTTCCAAAGTCTTAAACTCACAGTGTGTTCCATTGTAAACACAGGATAACAACATATATGAGAAAAAACAAAACATATTTAAAACATGTTATCATCATTTACAGCATTGAAGCTCTAAAGAGGTTAAATGTAAAAAGAAATGCTTCTTCAAATGAGAGAGTAGAATACTATTTAGAATATTTAATATGTCTCCATTGCCTAGGTAGCTTGTCACCCAGTCTTCTCTTCCTAAATCACTTTCGTGACTCCAGTATTGCAGATTTATTGAAAAATATAAATGGGGAGGGGGAGGAAGTCAGGGTAGAAGAAACCAAAATCATTCCTCAACTCTTAAAATGCTTTAGAATATATCACAGCAAGTTCTCTTTTTTCAAAACCTGAATTGTGCATCTTTTTTCAGGCATTACTAATTGCCACTGGCATGGTGCAAACCTCCAAACTCCCAGAAGTTTTGGGCCAGCTTCAAGAAGGTGACACATTTGCCAGTACCTCTTTGATCCAGAAATACTGAGAAAGTTTCAATTCACCCCAATTTCAAAATGGTCACAAATATTTCAAGAATAGCCTTTGCTGTGGTATTCTCTTTCCTCTTCCAAAAAACCCCAAGCATCAGTTCAGAGGCATGTGACAAGGCTGTAAAATGCCTTCCTTAACCACTTAAAAAGGATCAAAGTTTTGGATAAAGGTTTGGTTTTTGAAGCAGGATACCCAGCAGTAACCCATGACAAGCATTATGAATGCTCTCTGCACCTCCTTTTACAAGCCAAATGGGAATATCTAAATCTTGTCTTCCTGGAGTCACAAAATCTTGTTGCACTTGCATCTCTTACAGCAAAGGTCAGAATCACACATTGTGATATCTCATTTACAAAAAAGATGTATCTTTTCCCATATTTCCTCATAGAAGTTACTGGAGCCAACAGTTGATTTGTACCTTTAACCTAGTGATAACCTCACAACTATGACACTGCCCTGCAAGGAACTGAGCCTTGCTCTGCATCGATTCCAGCAAGAAGCAGGTTTACACAAGGATGCATTATCTTCCCAAGACTGAAAAAGATTTATACGATGAAACTTTGATAAAAATCAGCTCTTTAGAGCAGTTACAGGATAAACTCAAAGGTCTAAGTGAGGCAACAAATAAGTTTAGAATTATGTTTGATACAATACCTACCAAGGCCAAAAAATATCACTGTATCATGACTGATTTCAGTGGCTGCATGTTCCCATGCTTGGCCTTAACTACAGACCCTTCATATTTGAGAAACCAGGAGACAACCTAAACTTCTGCTGACTTCCTAAAAAAACAGCAATAATGCAAGAACTCTATTTTACAGAGATGAAATTTCAACGAAAATAAGCTACCTTAAAAAACAAAAACAAAAGAAACCCCCCAATCACCCAAGAACAACACAGAGGCTTCTGCTGCCAGTGACTCACTATATTATTTTTTTCCTTAACTGCCCACCAAAACTTCATGTCAGACTGTAATTGTTTCAGCCATGGTTGAAATATGTTCCCACTGAAAACCATCACTGCATCATCACTCGAGGTTTAACATAAGAGGTACCACAGACAGACCACTACCACGAAGTCCATGCTGCCAGCAGCCCTGCTCTTGGTTTACCTTCATTCCCAGCCGGTCAGCAGCTGCTTGGTGAGCAGCTCTGCCAACCCCACCGGAGCAGAGCAAGCTTCCGAGAAGGGAGCAGGCGGCTCGAGGTGAAAGCAGCCCCGCGTCCCGTGAATCACAGCCATTAGTCACGCTCACACACAGACACAGCACAGCGCGCCGTGCCGGGGACAGCTGCCTGCTGACTGCTACAAAGGTGCTCGTTAAAGACCCCGTCGCTTTTGTCTTTCAGTCCCCCAGTGCTCCCATGCCAGACTGCTGGTGAAAATCACGCTCACCGCTTCCACGAGAGCCTTGGCTTTTGGAAGAATAAGGTGGGTTGTCTAAGCAACATTTGGGGCCTTTCCAAACAGCTGATGATAGCTGAAAGTCAGTGTAGTTGCAATATGGCATATCCACACTAATGCAGAAAACGCACGATGGTTTTGTTCCATGAGGACAAACACATTTTAATCTTGCCTGTATTCTAGTGATGTTGTAAGCTAAAGACAGACCTTTTCTTTTCATATATATACCACCCATTCCCTCCAAGGTTAAATTCTAGAAAGGCAAGAAGTAAATTATTTCTGTGTTTTAGACAGTGGGACTAAATGGCTTCCCTAAAGTCCCACAGCCATCCAAGAAGTATTTTGTGTGTGCCTTAAGCACAAAGAACCCATCCCCAGTGTGATACCACAGGGCATCCTGCTTTGCTGGCTTCAGCAGTCCTTTCTGTCCAAGAACTGCTGCACCACGAGCTCTAATCTAGTGCTGGGAAAGTGAAAGATCTCAAAACTATTTGTAAGCCAATCAGCATCTTGCTAGCACCACCCTCATATTGAATTATATTTAGGACATAATTATCAGCAAAGACCTCAGTCAATACTCTCTCTGCCATTAGCAAAGTCACGCCCAAGGAACAAACAAGAACAGCATGGGAATATTATCCAGAGTAAGCTGAACAACATGCACATTATATTGCATTCATGTCAGGTATGTTCTCTTTGTACAGTCTTCATTTTTTACTTTTTAAATTACTACATCACATGACATCTTTTAAAAGCAACAACAAATTAAACAGCTTGACAGAAATATTATTGGAAAGGAGACTCTTGGCTGTATGCAGGAACATAGATTAGACTTACATATTTATCCTTTCTGACATTATAAAACAATTAAAAAGCAATCTTTCTTATGTTACTTGGAAAGAAAGTGTTATTTTGTAATTAAGGAGTCAAGTCCTAGAACTGACTATCACCTGTACATTTTAATTTCTCTCCTTTTTAAAAATTTGGTTGTGTGTTAGTAGCAAAATACTTGAAATATAGACTTGCTGTGTCCTGAATGGCATAGAAGAAATAACCTCAAAACCAACAAAACAACCCAAAAGCAAAAACACCCAAAAACTTAGGAAAAAATGATTTGCTCCTCTACATAGCAACGGGAAGCACGTAAGGTTTTCCTCCCACTGACATGCAAATCGATGGAATTTCAGCTATTACACCCTGCGCAAGGCAGAGCTGGATGCCCATGGAACGCAGCGCAGGGAGAGGCCGGTGTGAGGCCGAGCGGTGGCAGAAGGCCCCTGTGACACGCAGCGTTACACAACGCGCGCAGAGCAGCGGCTTCGCACGGCAGCATCTGCGGGCGGCGGGACGCAGGGCAGTGAGCCGGAAGGGACAGCCTCCCTTGCGAGCCTCCCTCCCAGCCAGCGCCAAGGGATCAGAGCAGGATGGGAGGTGAACTGGAACAAGAGTTTCGTCACATGGAACGAGGCAGCTCTTTCCTGCAGCAGCGTGAGCCGTGCTCGTTAGCATGTCCGTGGGCTAGCAGTTATCACATTGATCCGCCGCTCCTGAGCGACAAGCCTTCCCCCAAGGAAACACTGCGACCGCAATTAAAACACACCGCTTATACAAGAATGCCGCAGAAAGCCCTCTACTTTAATCAAAAAGAAAATTTTGCTAATACTCGTGTTAGGTGTTTTGCATTTTAGAATGCATTTGCAAAACCTTTAATGGACTGCATGGTCGCTCACAACATTTATTTAGCTGAATAAATAGCAAATTTCATGTTAGAAGGTTTTTGCTGCTAGGAAAGTAACACAGTGAATGGACTTTTTTGTAGATGAGTGAGCACCAGAGCAAGCTTATAAAGAAATCCCTGTCTCCATCAAAGGCTAGTGTTCCAGAAAAAAACCTTTTCTCCTTATTTCTATTATTTGTTTTACAATACCATCTAAAGGACCCTCTGCCATGTACAAAAGCAAACTGCAAAACGCATTCTCCCAGCAGAGATTTATAATCTAATAACAGGATATGGCATAGGTGAAGAGACTTGTCCAAGGTCACATAGTAGATCCACACTACAAATAAGAATGTCAATGCTTCCTGACACTCTCTCTAGCCCTTTGCCATCTAACTCACATTACCTTCCTACACCTTTTATGACAAACAAGCAAACAACCTATTTAGGGTGGCAGGAAGGGGATGTGTGTGATCCTTCAGATGAGTGTGAGCCTATTTTGTTGATTAAATAAAATGTTTCCATTTAAAGGGAATTAAATGGAATAGTTGCAGGTACAGTCTTTATTTGTTTTTACCACAAAATCGGTTCAAGTCATATCAATAAATTTATCTACAGAAGTATGTAAAAATCTTTTTATTTGAAGATTGATTCTTAAAAATGGAAAAATCGACACCAATTTTCTTTTTGTGACATTTGTTGCTGCTAATTTTCAACAGATACTTTTTAAGGAGAAGCACTAAAAACATAAGTATAACTATCTTCCTTGCCTGCCTGCCTTTGTTTACCATGTAAATTGCCACCCACACATTTTCCCATACAGAGCACAGTGGGGTACTATTCACCAGCACACAGCTTCAGCAAATGCAGCTCCTGTCCCCAGCAGGAATGAGGTTGTGCCTGGAGTTCACTCTAAGTCACATAAGTTTATCTGGGGGTAACAGGAAAAAGGCCTGATAAGAGTCACTGAGCTAATCCGACTTACACCTAATGGACTGAGGGTGAGGGAATGGAGGGAGACACAGAGCACAGAACATAGGGAGAACAGATCACCTCAGGAAAAGTAATTTTAATACCATAAATTTACATTTTACTGGGGTTCCTTCATGACACACACACAACCAACATACTGTATTATGCATCCAAAAATGTACCAGATCAAGAAACCAAAAATAACCCAAAAATCCAGAACTATGTAGGTTTAAACTTCAAAACAACAAAATGTTTTAAGAAATATTTGAGGGATGTCTTTTAGAATATTACTTTCCTCCATTCAAAAGGAAATATTCTTTTTATTCCTTTCCTTAAAAAACACTGTGTAACCTCAAAATCCATTTATGAGGTGCTGTCCCACCACTGTACACTCAAGTGAAGGCATACGTTTCTCAGATAAGTACCAGCACATGTATTTGTATTTTTATGCATTCAACACAACCCCCATGTGTGTGCCTGCAAGCTGGAGGTTTTTCATATGGGAGAGGAGCTCCAGGAGCAGCTCACTGCTCTCCACCTCCTGCAGGAGCTGCAGGAGGGAGGAGGAGTGGGTAAACCTTCCTATGCCTCAGTCTTCCTTTGGGTAAAGTCAGCAACCTCCAGAGAACAGAAATAAGACTTCTAGATTGCTGTACACCACAAACTGCAAAGGAAAAAGCAGAAACACACACGTGACCTTTGCACAGGCAAAAGTATTTTATTCCAAGATCTCAATGCAATGCTACTGCAGGGACAGACAGGTGCCAAAAAACCCCAACCCACATGGAAGGAGCAGAGAGAAACAGAACCAAAACATTCTAGCATGTCCATCTGCAATATGTGTCCTTTCAGAGGTCCACATGGACACACATGCACAATAAAAACCTCCACTTTATGTCAGAAAACAAAATGCGTTGTCCAGACACACATTTAGCACTACGTGCACCCATTAACTAAAGCTACCTTCTTACATTTACAGAGGAAGAAAAAAATCCAACCCTGGCATAAAACATACAAAAACTTAATGCAAAGTGGACGCCTGAGGATTTTGAAGTATCACTTTTCCAGTTACATCAGTAATAACTTTTGTAATTTTGAATTTCCATGATGGGGGTATCCCTTGCAGGTTTCAATTAGTAGTCTTTACTGTCTGAAAGTCTTTACTTTAATCTAATTTTTTTTCCCCTGCAGTGAAATGTTTTGCCATTAAGCAAAATGGAGGATTAGGAATAATGACAATTAATGGAGCAAATGTTTGTATAATGAAATCATGCCTGTATCAGCAGGCAAAGAGAGAGACTCGGGACAGCCTTTCTTCACTCCTGATTTTACACTGTGCAGCTTCAGATATTATAGGAAAACAAGTTAGAGCAAAAGATTATCCTTTGGTTCCTGATCTGGTATTGTGTTTACTAAGGACACACAGAAGTGACATTATACCAAGTGGCATGTTAGGCAAGCTTAGAACTTAATTTTGTTCTCCCTCTTTTTCACTCCCTTGAAAAGGTTTTGGGGAACATAGATTTTTAAGACTACCAAAAAATTTTGTGGCTGAGGAATTTAGAAATTAAACTGCCCATTGTCTAGGTACCATATTCTTTCAGGGAGACTGCAGTGTGCTTTTATGTCTCTTTTCTGAAAAATCTTTTAACATCTCTTTAGGATCATTCTTGTCACAAAATGCTTTATTCTAAGAACCAGAACAGAATTACAGATTAGAGTATAGGCTTCCCACCCACAGTCAGAGTTTCATGGACAAGACACAACAGTAACAGCCACCTTCTCACTTCCATGTAGAGTTAGATAGGAGTACCCTGTGACAATGCAGCCACCGAAAAATTCCAGAGTACTGCCTCCAATCTCCACTGATCAACTCTTCCCAGGTTAGCTTTCCCCCAGCAGTGGCATCCCCTGCACACAGTGTCTACGCAGGAGGCTGCAGAGACTGCTCCAATCCCCACCGGGCAGAAATGAGGGAAGCTTGGTTCTCACTGACACTTTAATGCTGTTCTTTGCATTAAGAATCAGGCTGTGCAGAATGCATGGAAAACAGCCCGTGCTGTAAGGATCAGTATTTAGTAAGGGTCATTTATGAAGTGCCAAGGTAACAATCTCTGTATGAAAGAAGCTGTGCTTAGGAGCTTGAATGTTAAAATAAAGGTTTTAATTTTGAATGGAAGGAAATCTCAATAAAAAGCAAATTCAATCATCTTCAAAAGACTTCAGTGCATAGCTCAGAAAACACTGGCAGATGCTTTTACCACAGTAGGACAAACGAAAATACGTATTGGAAAGGGGAACTTGCTTTCTTGGAAACTTTACTGTGAGTTCTAGAGGCCTTTTTTGCCACCTAGTCAAAAGTCAGCAAGCTTCAAACCAGCTTGCTACCACTTCAATTTTAAAACATACTCCAGCAGTCTTTCTTTAAAGGTTAAACACAAACAATTTTCAATAGGTAATTTCTTACAATTTGACAAGACTACAAATGTGCAATATTGTGAAGTCTGTCTAAAGTAGTATTTCCAAGAGTTCTGCTTGTTTTTACCTGTGAAAAGCCTGTCATTTAATTTCTATCCTCTCCCTGAAAGTGAGCAGGTAGCCACCCAAAACACTGCAACTGACACAAAGTGTGTGCACTTCACTACATTTTACTTCTTTGCCCAATTAAGTGATACCACTGAACAGTGCTTTTATATAAATATTTGAGCATACTGTGTTTATTTAAAATATATATATAACCAGGAAGGACTTGAGAGAAACAAACTGCTCTCCTTTCTCTTAATTCCCAAGTGCCTAAATAATGGGTCAACTATATAATTTCTTCTTACTCTGTTTTCCCAGGAAATGGAAAGTATAGTATACACTCGGGGCTGTATTTTTCACATGCTGAAAAACTCCAATAAATTTAAGATAATATGTGCACATACATGCACAAAGTATGCTTTTTAAAATTCCTTTAACAATTTTAATTGGGTTTTTTTTGAGTCCCAAAGACACATCTAAATTTCGTTTACTTCTGCCAACATGTCTGTACAACATAGCTATTCAAAGTAGTGGGCGTTGCAAGATTAGGGGCTGCTTATGTTTTTACTTAAAACTGCTGACGTTAGTATCATGTAAGATGTACAGAAATCAGGACTGGTAATCCTGGGGATAGGTACTAGGTTACACTGTAATTTACTGACAGAGTCAGTGTATCCACAAAGGTAAGATTTAGATCTGCTCTCTCCCAAATTCTGACAAATCAACTGCAAAACTGACTTGAGATAAAATTACTTCTCTCAGCTATACACACAATAGTTTTTCTTTGGTCAATCGTGTCCCATAACAACATGAATTCTTTTTATGAATGGTGTTTTATAGTTCAAGTCTGCTGAACAACCACTGAGTTAAACTATTCAGTTCAAACAAGTTCTTTCACAAATTTTGGCCATGTTGTGGCTGGTTCTTCTTGAATGCTCCAACTGAAAGATTCATCATTCATAAACGCACACTGAAGAGGTTATAAATCCATTTCTAATGGAAATTTGGGGGCTGCTTACCTTTTCTATGGGCCATTTCCTTACTCAAGGTGTATGACTGGACACAAAACAAGCACTTACAATTGCTACTCCAACTATATTTGCTGGCAGAGAAAGAACGCTGCCTATTCTTCTTTAATTCCCCTTCTAGAGAGAAACCTCCCCTTAAGAAAAACCTCAAAACCAAAAATATGTCTCAATGCATAATTTCAGGAAAACCTCTTAGGCTAGAATCTGTGGGACTCCCTCAGTCATTAACACTGTAACAAAGAAGCCCTCGTTATCCACGTACTTCAGAAAGTATCATGACCCTAAGACCGATTTTATACTCTGATTTAGTTAATATTTTTGCATTACTCAACAGCTTTAGCCTAGCCAGATCACATTCTCAAGCACACATACACAACAATGTGTTCTTAATTACTCTGTTGGTGGGAAAGCCTGTCAGGTTTCTTACCTTTTATTTTTAGCCACTTCCAAGTTCTTTTTGTCCAAGTCTGAACCGGGGAGCAGGGAGCATTTATTTCTATTAATCAATCAATGATGGCAGTGGTGGTGTACTCTAGTTTTTCATTCTGACTGCAAAGCAAAATTAAAAGCTATATTTTGCAAATTTACACATTATAGACTGTAGCAGCAGCTGGTGGACTGCTGCTGAGACAGACCGTCTTTCCCCCTCCAGTCCCCTGTGACTGAGATGGAAGAATTACAGGACAGCACTAGCAGCTGCTGCTGCTGCCCCAGGAGCAGCAAGCCAAGGTCTCAGGAAAAATAATTGGGGAGGCGGGGGAAGGGAAGAAGGGGGACAAAGAAGTTGGGGAGAGCAAGGCACTGCCAAGGCTGGCAGCACAAACAACACACTGCACCTTGCCCTCAAAAGAAACAAATGAGCTGCTTTGGGCTTCCTTCAGTAGACACAAGACTCTTAAGCCATTGTGAGACTTGAAAACCTCCCCAGCTTTTGATAAGGACTTTTACAGAATTAAGAGAGTGAGAAAGGCAATGTTCCTTCCAGTCCGCTTGCAGCAGTTTGGTCTTGAGTCCTCTAAAAATAAAGCGCAGTACAATGAGCAACACCCTTCCTTGCAGCTTCAGGACAGAGTCATTCCATGGAGCACTGTACAGGAGCACAGGCACAGCCTGCAAGTCAATTCATGCCCTGTCTATCTCCTGTAAAACAGGGGTAACCAAATCCTCTCTCACACATGGAGTCATGAAGATAAATAATTAATGGCTCCAAGACATCATCAGATCTGAAAGCTGAACAAGTGGGAATTATGCCCATTTAAAAAAAAGTTGCTCAGTGCAAAAATCAGCTTGGTTATGTATTTGGTCACCTAAGCAGTGGCTCAGTGCAAGCAAGCAATGCCCATCTATGCTGCTCAGCACACTGAATATAAAGCTCATCTCAACAGGGTTGAAAAACACAAATACACCAACTGACCAAACCACATCCACCCACATCTGAAAACGTGAAGTTCACCCCAAAGCTTTCATGTTTCCCAGTGGATCTCCCAGGTTCAGGCTGACCTCTGGGGTCCTGCTGAGTGGGACAGCAACACACCTCTGTCCCTGTGAATGAAGAGCACCCTTTACAACAGTGACTTCCAGTTTAAACAGAAGAGACCTGTGAATGCTCATTTTCAAGAGAAATAATCTGTTACAAAAACCCACACATGGGTCAGGCATGTGCCTATCACTGTTCCTTCTGCTAAGGGACTTCAATGCAATATACTACTTGGTTCAGTGGACACTGCTTCATTTTCACAGCAGTGGCAAAGAATTTCAGATTAGTGATAGAAGAGATTATTTGAAGAAAACATTCAGCTATTCCAAAAGAAAAAAAAAGAAACAAACGCCACTGCCACCACAGCAGATGTAGCTTTCTATGCCCTGTTTACAAAGACGGATTCAAAAGACATACTTCATAGTTTAATTCCTGTATGGGAGAATATGCTACATTTTAAATATATAGCTTATGTTTTAATTGGAGGACCTCTTTTCATCCAGTATATTTGGTCATTAAAACAAAGAGAAAATAAAAACAGGAGAAGAAAATATTGAAACTTCTTCGAGCTGATCTCATACATATAAGCCAAGAAATACTTATGGTCAGAAGAAAGTACTGGTGGCTAAAACAGTTTGCATGGGTTTTGTGTGTCAGAACCCCTCTCAAGATAAGCTAAGAACACTGTATACAAACCCAGCACCATTATAAGCAGACACAGCCCTCTCTCAATGTTTGTATTTCACATTCATTTTGGGAAGCTAAGCTAGTGATTGCTATCTGAAGAAACAGCTTTTGATATATCATCAATTTCCTGAAGAACATGTAAGTTTATTGAGTGAAGGTTTTCAGACTCTTATCTCATTTGATAGTATTATGCCTTACTTTTAAATTTTTTTTTTTTTTGAAAACTATAGTTTAAATATTGAGATGCTGGTAGAAGACATTTACTTCCTCAAAATCTAACTACAGGTATCAGCTGCTAAGATTATTAGGGACTCTGTTTAGAAGTTTTTGAATAAAATAAAATAAAATAAAATAAAATAAAATAAAATAAAATAAAATAAAATAAAATAAAAACTTCCTCCTTGGCATATTAGATCCTACATTCTTTCTAAACCCAGAGTATTTAATCAAAGTACTTGTACACAAGTCTCAAATCCATCACCATATGAATTTTTAATGCACATAGGCAAGAAGTTTCAGCAACGTTAAACCATTTCTGCTGCTACAAATGCTTCAAAAGCCATGACTTCCAGGTGTTACTGATGATAAGGATTAGAACATACATCCAGCATTTATGTCCATTTATAGCAGTGTGAGTAAACAGCTGAGGACAAGACGGGCTAAATTAGACAAAAGCCTTCACTGTCTTCCTAAAAGTCTTAACCAGTTAAGGAACAGGGTAGATTTTTTCCTCCATAATTCATGAGGAAGAATGGAATGGCTTGGAATATTGCCACAAGACAACCAAGGCACGTGGCCTCAGAAGTCCCAGCATCACACACATGGAAATGGAGGAGCAACACAGACCAATGAACAGGGTACAATGACAACTGCACCCGAAGCAGCCCATTTCTGGTGGTATCACGTGTCTCTATACTGAAAGTATTAGCTACAGCAGGCCCCTTCCTTGGCAGCAGCTCTCTCAATGACATCTCAGACACTCAAATGTTATCTGAAGTTACTCATCTCAGTGACTACACTGTCTCTTTCTCCTCCCTCCTTTTTGACCCAAAGCTATTTTTGAACTTGACCTTCTTTCAGTCTCTCCAGTAAGAAAAAGCCTTTGATTTTTCTCGCGTTTGGGATCATGATGGAGAGGTAGGCACTATTCACCGTTCTTTGTGTAAGAATGCTTTTTGCTCTCCTTACATCATCTCTTTGTCACTCATTTATTTACCAACAATCCACTTGTTTCATTTATTTAACGGGTCACCATACAGGTATCTTTCTTCCCCTCTTGGCTGGGAGGCCTCACAACACAAAAATGTAAGAAAACCATCTACTTCATGAAAATTAATTCAGCAGATGTTTCTCCTTTGCAGTAAGTTACCTTGGTGTAAGTGGTTTTAGACCTACTAAATATAAACACATATGGAGGTATTTAAGGTATTCTGTCATTCATTTTGTTTTTCAAGGCTGAGAAGTCTGAATTTCAAGAACATTAGAAGTTTGTTTCGAAGAGAGCGTGGCCTTACCACACACATATTTTCATAAGACACTTGAAATCGCAGACTGTGCCTGTATGTTTCATGTTTTCATGTTTCATAAACATACACGTAGCTTCTGCACTTGGGCAATTACTTCACATTTCATGCAAAAGGCATTAGAAATATGACACCTGGGCTCACACATTTAGCCTGCAGCTTCAGGCTGAAAATGCACTTTTTGTGTGTGTATGTGTGAATGCACAATGTCCAAAAAAGAACCAACTGCAAGCTTACAAAGTACACCCCCTCCATCCGAGAGCATTACAGCTACAAAAATTCTGGTAGTTTGTATAGCATATTCATGTTACAAGTGGTAAATTGGGTTTGGATGTACACATATCCAAAATAATAAATTTACCAGCTACAGAAAACAAAGGCAAAACGGTCCCCAAAATGCTGGATGTTATTACAGGCATATTCTTATACCACTATCAAAACTGAATGCACTCCATTAAACTGTTTGCAGGAGTCAAGCCACACTTTGGCAACAAAATGAGCAAATGTAATTGATTTCCTGGCTTCACACATAAACCCAAAATGTCAAAGAACCGGGTGGGTATTACCCAAAATCTTTAATAAGACACAATTTAAGATTAATATCTACAGTCCTGCACCACACTATGGATGAAGGGAATAAACATCAAAATGAAACTCCACCACAAATCCTATTTCTAAAATACCTTCAATTCATTATTAAGATTCATTCTGAACAAAGAATTTTCATTCTACAAAGAACTGGAAAGTGAACCTGATATCAGACAAACTTTAAATAAACATTGACAATACTTTAAAAAATTGACAATGGCTGTTAAAAGGAAAGTTGTATTTTTGCCAGACCTATTATTGAGGTTCCCTACTGAGGAACGTAGTAAGTTGCTGGCTGATTACTTCATTGTGTAATTATTCAGAACTTATCACATACACATCACCTTGTAAGATAATGTGGCTTGTCCTATAATCTTCCTATTTTCATGACCAGAACTTAGAAGAAGCTAGAGGCATAGGCTGGTTTGGCAAGTGACTGGATCAAAGCCGTATCTGACAATGCCTCAAACTGATAGCAATCAAAGAAAGTCACAACAGAGTCAATGGCCAAGGACAGTGAATCCTGTCCTCCTGCAGTGGCATGGAAGGAAAACAGGCTTTAGCTGTGTACCACCAGTGAGAGCAGCAGGATTATTTCAATTGAGAAAAGCAGATGTTGAATTATCTAAAACTTAGTGCAAAAAGTGTTGCAGCATCAGCAAATACATTGAAAAAGCAGTACAAATGGAACAGTAATGTAAGTATCAGGCCACTATGTAATTCTAGTATGCTGCATATATAGCTATAAACTACAATACCTGATATACAGAATGCATTTGATAAACAATCAAGATCTCTCCTGTTCAGAACTTTATGGTATTGGTCACTGCTGCACCATGATAACCACTACAAGTGCCTTACTTAGGAAAAGAAGTCTCAAAAAATTTCCATGTTAATTCATTTAACTAAATAGCTGGAATAAAGTTATCTTCACAAGCTTATAGCCTTATGGCTTCACACATACTTCCTCAAGACAAAACTTACTTGTGGCGCATTAAAAGGAAAAATGTGACTGAAATTATTTTTATCTACAAGCTTCTGGAGAGCTCGTATACAGATGTACATTTCTTGTACTTGCATATGTAATCAATATTTTACATTTTCTATTTTTACTGTAAAATGACAGCTCACAGGAGTAACTGCTAACTGCACAGATCATTGGAGACACACTCTGGGGTGTTCTTTCTATATGGACATTTTTCAGGAAAGCCCACTGCCTTCAACTTGAAAAAATACCCAGTAGGTAATTCTGTCTGGCTTCCTGATACACATTTTAAAACAAAAGCTGGTGACAACCAAAGAAAAATCAAGATCAAAGGAGAACAGTCCTCAAAATCTGAACTGAAACTTTATCCTCTGTGAAAGTAGCCTATATGTATATATGAAAATAAAAGTTTAGTCTTTTCCCATGGAAGCTGAGACAGAGGGTATTGAAATAATTTACAATATACTGAATAATATTTTATTTTTTTTTGCATGCATGAAAGCAGTAGGCACAGAAAACATGCTATTTTGGGTTAATCCAGTCATCCCTCTAACTGGGTATTTATCCTGAGCAGCAGACACCTTTGTAGGCAGGGTACAGGAGCCCAGGTATTGTCTGTGGCTTACTGCCCTCACTCCCAGCCCCCACAGTCAGCCAGCAGCAGGAACATGTGCTTCCCTTCACGTCTGCCCATGGAGCTGTCGTCCACAGCCGTGTTTAACCTGCTGATCTGCCCTCACAGCCTCCTGCAGCAGCAGCTCTGCCAGGTAAGGCAGTGCTCCCATTGGCACAGCCAGCACTCCTCTACAGATACCAGTCCTGCCACCACTCCCTGGGAAGATTTTAATGCTATCTTATCTTTCGCAGGAAAGACCTGTAAAAATAATGCTCAATTGTCCAGTATCCTCACTCCTTTTGAGCAGTGTCTGCAGCAGCCAGGCACACCTCTTATGCATGAGACTTTTCTAAGAATTTCCCATCACATGGAGTCCAGTAAGAAGAAAATAGGTACTAACCTACAACAAATTGGCATCTTCTGGATTAGAGAGAACCAAACTCTTCAAATAAGCCAACTGTTGTTGGGGTTCCCCCCTCAACCACCTGGAGCACAGAAAGATCACAGACATGCACCCCATTCGTATGATGGCCACTCTGTTACCTGAAAAGGTTATGAACCCCTGACCAACCAGCATGTTTCCATTATCATTCCCACCACTGGAAGTTAAACATCACTTCAACTTCACTTTTTGTCAGTGATCCTTTTCTTTGTAATTCTTTTTATTTTTAACAAATGTTCCCACCACCCCAAGAGCTATAGTTTAAACAGAATGAAGGAAAGACGAGGGAAGACTGGTGTGGTGAAATTTGCTATTAGACAGCTAGGCTACTTGTGTGATGATTATCTGTTTAGAAAAATGATCCAAAGCTACTATTTACATGTTTAAACTAACCCAGCCCAGTTTGTCTCTAATGGTGCACAGAATAATCGTATGAACTATCTAGCTAGCAGATCTGAATGGCAGCAACTTCTGCCAGAGGCAGCAATGAGGTGCTGAGAACACATGCTTTTCACAGCCTAATACTCTCTCTAAATTCAACCAGAGCTGTCTGAATGATGACTACATTTGAAAAGAGGTATCAAAATCATTATGATGGGCCACACACATGAATTTAGAAGGAGTTTCTAAAGCACAAAGGGGCGAGAGGCATTCTTCTCCTTTAGTATAGTCAAGCACAAGAGTGCCCCTGCTCCTTAGTGCTGGGGTCTGCTCTAGAAACACCCACCTTGGAGCTCAGAATTTTCCATCACTCTGGACACCTGCTGACATCATAGCCAAACACTTGAGTTTACGCTTGTCTCTCAGTTGCTGTGATTCAAACAGAAAGCCCCAAATCCTCAGTGCAGTGCTCTCTCACCAGCCATTTGAGCTATTTGTGTCCATTACTCCCTTTCCCTTCCCCTCTCAGTGTTTGTTGACCGTGCAAGTGGTGCACAGGTGATATGCTGGGCTGAGGCAGGGGAGGAACATTGGTGATCAACGTGTCATTTATTTTTTTTAAACCCCTAATCTACATATTTGGAGAGGCAAAGAAACAGAGAATATACGATTCACCCTTGACATTCCACCAGATAACTTCAATCCTGTAAAATGCCCCCTAATGACCTGAATATAATACCATGGTGTTACAGTGTCACTTTAATACTGCAGAGTTCTTCCTCTGGCAGTGCAGTCTGCAGACTTAATATGTAATGTACAGGATTATATTGCCACTAAAATATTACTTAGTGCTGCAGAAATTTCAAATTAATTCAGGGAGCTAAATCATTATTCAACTCTGCCTTTGTAGAGATTCCCCTGGTTGTTTTAGTAACAGGGATTTTAGAACTAGAGGGTTGTTACTGTCTATTCGAGGCTTGCTCAAAAGGAGAAGTGGCCTCTAAACTGTCAAGCAAGTTAATGCAGTGATGCATGGATGTTTGTGACTGAAAAAATAGTTTGAGAAAAATGGGCTCAAATTTTAAGAGAGCTCTTAGCAATGTGGCTGATGAATTCTTTTATTATTTAACAATAAATTAAGAGACTATCCCAGTTTATCTATTTATATACATATACACTCCTATGTTCCCATCCACCACCACTCTCCTCCTCAGACAGAAGATTTCATAATAATTGAGGGGACATATTCTTGATGAAGCAAATGACGCAACTGCTGGTAACTGATGAAACTGATCTTTGCCAGTTGAGGATGTGGCTTTCAAGTCATTCTGAGCTCCAGCTTTTCAAACCTAAATAAACAAACTTGAACTTTTTACAGCTCTGGGTTTCTTCTTCCTGAATAATTCCTGTTACTAATGAGTATCCTGTACTTTTGGGTAACTACAGCACTTCAACACTTAAGATGGGCCAATCCTTGCCACTGCTTTAGAGCCAGTGTACACAGTAACTTGCTAACATATGAAGTAAGGGAAGACAAAAAACAGTGGATGGGCTAATCATAAAAGCAAGTTTCTATCCTCTGAATGTTTGCCCATTTTTTAACATAATGTTTAGATTAGTTTCTGTTTCTCAGTTAAAATACCAGGGTGCTCACTTCTACAATGAGGTTTCTTAAATCCGGGAAGCGTTCCCAAGATAAACTGAAAAAAATCCTCAAACCAAAACCCCCACACAAACAGTGGTAAAGGAGGAACAAGATAGGGCCAAACACACAGGCTGAAAACAACTTGTGGCAGTGAGTCTAACTTAGGAATAATCAAACTTTCTCCTTATTAAAACTGTTACCTACTTCCTCATTCATTAATATTGTCCTTGTTTACACTTGCAGCCAGGCCAAAGATTTTCCCCTCCCTCCAAATATAATTTCCTGCTATTGACAGACATGTTCAAGTGCTGGATGTGTGTATGTCTACATGGCATACTGCAGGCAAAGGCAAACCTTCTTGGCCACCATCCAAGCCAGCTGTAAATGAGCCAGCTCCAAACTGGAAGCTGTGTAAGCACAATTAGCACAGCAGTAAGCCTGATCTAACACATCCTGCCAAGAGACCGAGCTTATTAGCTCGAGCTCAACACAATGCGAACGATGAATGTGGGGCTTCTGCTTCGGCTCCACACAGAACGTGGGCAGCTCAAGACAAGCACATCAAGCTCCTATCTGCCCACAAGACAAGGTGTAAGTACATCTTCTCTTGGGGTATACTCTCTGCTGCAAGCACTGTGCTGTCCCTCTGCATGAACTCCCAAAATACTCTGAGCGCTGCGAGCAGATGGAGGGAACAGGGGTCTCCAGGTGAGAACTTCTGAGGCAGTAGAAGAAAAAAGGCACCAGGCAGGTGTTTAGGCACCAGGCACAGAAAAGGCCAAAGGGAAAGGTGAGGGAAAGGCAGAGCAAAGCACTCCAAGACTCTACAAACTGATAAAGAGCACTCCATTCTGGCTTCTGTCACGTCCAGAGCAATAATGACCAAAAACCATTACCACATTGTAGATGATAAATGGGTTCTGCACAGGTGCTCTCACCAACAAACAAAGAATTCACTATTTTTGGTAAACATTTGAACAGTCCAAAAGGAAAATGTGCTCAGAGAAGGAAATGTGTTATCAAACTGGGACCCAAGAAACTAATACTCCCCTAGTGCCATAGTTTTTATTAAAGGAACAGTCTAGTGTCAGTCTATTGGTTGGCCACAGTAGCATGAGAAACTTATAAATTCAGTGCAAAATCAGACAAAAATCAAAGGGTAGCGACGAAAATCATCGGGGGGAAAAAAGGCATATTTTAAGAAGAGCATCTGAAGAGACTGAGAATGTTTACATTTACAAGGACAGTAATAAAATGGTCATTGCTAAACTATATTTAGCAGAAACCAACCTACACAAGTTAGTGAGCTTCTGCCCACCCAGTAATAGAGCACATGAGAAAGAGGAAATTCCATTGAAGTGCTCCAATCAAAGGCAACAAAGAAAACACATCATTTTTGTTGCATTCTGTGTCAACAGATTGTTCTGTAGCAAACACTTAGTATCTTTGGGAGGTGGTGTTCACGCCTGTTTTCTTTTTCCTCCCACTCTACTGTAAAGGAATAATTTTAGCTTTCAGTTTGGGCCTTCTGACATATGGGACAGGTATAAGCAAGAGAGAGAAGGGACCCCACAGGGTGTGGCACACACACTCCTCCACACATTCATAGTCTGCAGATGAACTAGTTTTATTCTGACTTCTGAGATTTTTAGATTACACTGTGTATGTGGAGGCATTCCATTATTTGCTAGCTTAAAATGTTTGAAAAGGTTTGTTTGATCTGTGGTGAAGACTACACATTCTCAGTACAGGCAGTTTATATACATGTCCCTGTCCCTTGCCTGATCATCAGTTTGGGTGATACACCTGCTGGCATTTCACACAGCATTTCTCAAACTCTGGTAACACAGATCTCAGTCAAATATATCTTTATGATTCAAGGCAGCATCTGAATCACTGATATTTGCTTCAAAGGAGTGTTTTTCTTCCCTTTTCCCTATCCTTTCATAAACTTCTAAAAACATGACCAAATCAAACCAAATTAATCACACCAGGTTAAGAGACATAGACAAAAGAAATACTGAGAGCTGAGATTACACTTGCGCTGCTCTTTTGTCTTGAGAAGGAAACCATTTTCTCTCTCTATTCCCACTTAAAGGCCTGAAAAAGAAAGCTATGCTGTCAGAAATATCAAGGTCTAATAAAATGTGTGAGAAACCAGTTATACTTTGAACTTACTAACTTCAAAGAGGTGAAATAGAGAAATGTAGTTAAATACTATTTGTTATAAGACATTTAAAAATACACAACAGTATGATTATTGTAGGTTAATTTAACCTTATTTAGGTTTTTCAGTTATTTAAAAAAAAATGTAATCCTCAACCATTGTTCTGACAGCAACAACTGTTCTGAAACAGGATCTCAGTTTACACACACATCTAATATATCTAAAATATATGGTATGCATAAGTACAGTCAAATAACCATTCAGTCTCTTTACTTATACATACTTTCAGTGAAAAGATAAAAAATCTTGGCTTATAAATCAGCTGATCTAAAATACTCTAAAAGAACACATTTCTAATAGTAAGAAGAAAACACTGGGGAGATTTAACAGAAGGGGACAAGGGAAGGTAGAGAAGTAAAATATTTGCCAGTTAGCTCTGAATACTTTTGTATTGAACCAAAATACTTAATCTGTGTATTTCTTTTGGAAATACTTCTTTGCAGAGAGGAATGCAAGTTAGCATCCTTTAAAAGGCCATAAGAATCTTGCACATACCACCATAAAGTAGTTCTAGTACAGGATATAGCAATCTTCCATGCAGTGACATGATAAACAATCCTTGAATACTGATTTTATTTGTTCTCCCTTCAAAGCAATACTTGTTTCAAAAAAATAAAAAGAGAAAAGAATCAGAAGCCATCTGCCAAAGAAGTCCCTCAGACTAAAAGGCCTGTCTACGTTCACTTGTGTACACTGCTTTTTGTTTAGACAAAGTAAAACCAGGATAGATTGCAATGTGTCTGCAGAAGGTTCTTCTATTTTTAGCTAATACTGTCCTGCCAGTATCAATTCATCCAGATAGAAAATCCTTCATTAAAAATATAATTTACTTTGGTTGCTTTCCACTATGTTGAAGTGACATCTTTCCCAACCACTGTCAAAAGCCATCAGGAACACAAAGCTTTTGAGAACAAGTTCCAATCATGACTCCCATTGGCCTGCCTAAACAAAAGTTTCCTAAGAAGGCTTTGGAATCCTTCGATTGGAAGGGGCAAAGCCAAAGGGCATGAAAAATATTATTTGAATATGCATAGTATCATTACAAAATAATATAAATAAATAAATAAATAATAAAAAAATCTGCACTGTCTCATACAGGCACCAAGTGACAAACCAGTGAAATAGCCTAAGGAACAAGACAGAACTTCAGAACATCTCCAAAAAAAGGAGGAAGCTCTTGTGCACTGTTTCTGCTACCTAAATAGGTGGAATTTTTCACCTGAAACTTGGGGCACTACAGCATTTTACTAAAAAGTACAACAGTGAATACAACTCAGAAGTTACCAACATTTTACACAGCTGGACACATTTATGTGTGTCCACCTGGAAAAAACCCACATATACAAGCAGATAAGCTCAAATTAAAACACAGTTTGCCTTTGGACTAATGTCTTACTTTTATAGGAGATGGCTTGTATATACCAGAGCATTTATATTTAAGCCATTATTTGAAACTATGTTTTCCCTACAAATTACAGTACAGTAGTTTCAGGACAACTTCTTAGCTTCATCCCATTGCCTTCTCAATCAACTGCTCTAGCTAAGGACTAGAAGAATAGGAGTCAGACAATGTGACAATCTGTGGCAACCAGACATCACAAAACTTATTGAGATAAAACATAAGATGTACTTTATTAACATAAATGATTCTGGACTTCATATATTTCAACACTAGGAGAATATAATTGAATCATTAGTCACTTTTAAACAGAGAATTCAGAAATTTCAGCAGGAGACAGGAGAAGGGAGTGAAGAAGCCCTGTCGAAGGGCAGAATCCAAGCCCTTGCTCAATTCCAGATCTACCCATGCTCCTTCTCAGAGTGCCACTCTGGGGCCTGAAGTTGGGAAAAAACAACTCTACTGCTTCATACTTAAAAGAGAAGCTCGAAGACAAACCACGCTGCCTTTTTGTAACTTCTGATGCAATGCATAGTCTGATTCAGCAAAAAGCCTGTCTTGATTTGGTTATACACCTCCCACTGACCACATCCTGAGCAGCCTCATGGACACGGGCTCATTGCTGCGGGATTTTTCACAAATGCAATCTGAAACAAGCAGTTCCTATCCCTGGCCACTTGTTATCTGCTCACATTGACGGCCTTTGCCCACCCCTCCTGGTAATGTCAGGACAGCTTCATGGTGCTGTGTGGAGAAGGAACTTGATTAAGCTAAGCTAAGTCCATTCATCCTCCCCCTGCCTCCCCATTTTTGCCGGGTTATTTTAAAAACCGATTCGTTCTCTGCCCTTGTTCAACAGGCAGCTTGGCTGGAAGGGGAAGGGAGGAGGAGAAGAGCAGCTCTGCCAGCCCAGGCTGTAAGAGGGAGTGCAGGGCCCCTTCAGCCCACCTTACCACTAAGACATAACATATCCATGGCATTACAGGTCCATAGACGTCCTCATAATCCCCGTTTAGGATGGTGTTTGCCAAGTCGGAAAAGGAGCATGAACTATTCCTACAGTTAGATGGAAGAGGTTTGCATAATCTTATCCCTCATATCCCAGGAGCCAGAACTAATTCTGTGCTTTTCTGATTTGACTTGGGGATTCTACGTCACCACAGCAGGATTTAAGAACTGGCTCTTCACTCTAACCTTGTCTGAGTGCTCATCTTTTGTTTGCATTACTCTGCCTTGCAAGATGACAGCTATCAAGTCAGATTACTGAATGCCACTCACAGTGACACATGCCAAAAGTAAACCATTAAGACCATCTAAATAAGAGCCAACTTAATATGTAGGTTGCCAGGTATTACATCTAGTAAGAAATAATTCTAGACAAGTTCAGCAATTAAAAAACTACTAAATATTTCAATTTAATTATTAAAGTTCACTGGAGTCATCAAATAAAAACTCTTCTGAATTCCTAAAAGTACCCTACATTTGAAGTGCAATGAATTTAGGCTGTCAGGAAAAAAAAGATTTGGGGGTGGGGGGAAACACAGCAATATTTTTAAAATCCTCCAAACCCCCACTGTTTTTTCTGTGTGTTTGTGAAGCCTCCGGAAATACCATGGCAAACATTCCAGCTCTACAGCGGCGAGGCCACATGACCCAAAGGCACAGCAAGGAACCTCTTTCCCAAGTTTCCTTATGGTACAGAAAAGTGATTTTTATTTTATTTTTGAAAATGAGGATCCAAGTCTAGGAAATCTCCAGGAAATTTTCAAGGGTACAGTTTTAAAAACAGAGTCTTTCTTGATGTGGTGGGGTTTGGCCTTGTATTTCCTTTTGTTATTCATTTGCTGCATTTCTATGCCTGCACATACTATTTAAATTATCTAAGACCAGCATCTCAGACCTATATTCAGGGACCAATAAATACAGTATACCGTTTAAGTAGCCTCTAAAAACTACTTGTAATAGTCTCTAAATCTTCTATTAGTGTTAAAATCAGTACTGCTGTATTTCTTAATATAGCCATGATATTTTCCTGGTAAAAATTATGGCACTTAAAACTCACCTCCTTCTTGTCTTTCAGGATTATTTCAGCTAGCACTATTAATGAAAGGATTTATGCAAATGAGCTTTACCAAATGCTACAAAAAAACCCCCTCAAAATCTGAACCCAAATCACAACCTTGCATTTTTACAATCATGTGTAAACACTTGGAAGTAACTGAAATACAGGAGTATTGGCAAATCATAATGTAATAAGTGAGTATCAGAAATTTGTGATTCTCTGAAAACAACATAGCAGAAAGCACTGGGAAGGAAAACAGTCCTGCAGTAGAAATGCACAGCAAATGGCAGGCACTCACCACTAACTTGCTTGGTAACCATGTCAGAAATGCTTCTAATTATCAGAGGTAAAAGAGGGATGGCATTTCTGCTGGAAGCAAGTTTTACACTTTAGTCTTTCCTCTCCCTTCTCTTTCAGCTTATAAATATTAGTCTTACACATTTTTCTCCCATACAGCTCTTGAAAAGGTTGAGTTTTTCAAGGCTGAGAGCAGACAGAATGTTCATCAAGAAATGCCTTGAGGTCAACTGACTGTAACTCATCAAAGTGCAGCACTGAAAATACGGATGAGGTGGATTATACAAGCATGGTAAAGCAGATTTAAAATAATAATAATAAAAATTCTATGTTCTGATGATCAGTAACATTTTTTCTTTTTGGAAATGGGTTCAGTTATGCACACTCAGTGGTGATGGTCACAGGGTACTGACGCCCTCCCTAATTTTAGGTGCATTCAAAACAACTACAGATGCATGGAAGTGTCTTTAGTGCTATTTCCCAATATATGGCAATACCACTGGGATATGACAAGGAGCAAAAATAGAGAAGACCCACGCAGCAGTGTAAGGAGAGGCAGCTGTTCTACAAGAAAATTATGATGTAGGCCAAATTCTTGAGAAGCAATGAACTACTCTGAAAATAAGGCAGAGATCAGCTTACCTATGACTTTATAAAGTACTTAAAATATCTTTAAAAATCCCCAAATCAAAAGAAAAGCGGCAACAGAACAAGTCTGCAAAGATTATTTTTCTTAAGTGAAGGAGGAAACAGAAACCCTAGAATGCCCATTGTGCTTTTTTTAAAATTCTGTACAACTAGACATAAGATATTGAACACATTATTGAAACTACTGTTCACTTCTACTCAGGGATTTCTGCTTAGTTTATTATAAATGCACATTTATTGGCAGCAAGTAGAACATATTATTGCTCTGTTTTATAGCTCGAACGGCTCACGCAAAGAGTAATTTGTTTGTATTCTGTATCAGGATCAATACTGTACCAGGGACAGCCTGAGGAATGTTTATGCTGAGGGCTTTGCTTGCAGTGTTTTGTTGTTGCAATCAATTGACCAAACAGGGCTGCTTCTTAAAACAACAAATAAACTACGATAGTGACCAGATCAGCCATTCAAGCATCAAACACGACAGTGTCTGGAAAAAGAATGAAGGCCCACAAGTGTTGTTACTGCTTGATGACACACACAGCTTTCCTACCTGAGTATTTCCCACCGGCCTTTCTTCCTCTCAGTAGCTGGGGACTGTTTCCTCAACGCCCTCACATAACAAGATCCATTTTCCTGCAATCAAAATACAGACACATCATGCTTCCATTCTCCTGCAGAACACAGCAGCATTTGAATCAGCTCAGTAAAAGACCTGAAGTGAATTAAGAGCATTTAGGAGTTCAACAACCAAGCCAGGAAGACCAGATCTGAGGCTGAGCTGGGGTTCCAGCCCAGCTCTTGCCACCCTCAAGCTTTTGAGACTCACTCAGCAGTTTAAGTGTTACAGGTTTTTATGCCTGTAACAATGAAATGAGAAAAGATAATGAGAATTCTGTTGAGGTTTATATCAAAATTTTCTGAGCCAAATGGTAATTTTTTTTCAGTTAAAGGTCATGCTGAAGTCTCTTTTATTCTCTTTATAAAGGGTACTCACTGACGGTTGTGAACTAAGTGCCATTAAAAAAGATAAACCAACCCCCAAATACTGCTTAAGAAAATACACCAAAATACCTCAGAACCACCATCCCCTCTGTAGCAAAACAAAACAAGTTTATGGATTACACTGGCACAGCACTGCAACTTCTAGGAAATGTTTTTTTAATTATAAAGAAAGATTGCAAAGGGAGATGGGGGAATGTTTATGGGTAGTCTGTATTTTGTTACATGCTGTTTCAGCAGACAGACAAGGTGTCCTTACAGCATTATACTACCAGGCTCCGAAACTCAGCAAATATTGAGAAAAGTAACACAGTGACTACATTTTGCCTCTCTTTTGACTGACTTCCAAATAACTACCATACAAAAAAAATTTCCATTAAACCTGAAAAGGCACATACTACTGAGAAAAAAAACCCAACAAAACAAAAAACAACACAGCAAACCCCACACAATTTGCAACCAGTCCAGGTTACTCCCCAGTGACCAGCTGTGGGAGCAGACACTTTCATAACAACTCAAATGATGCAAAAGTCACAGGTGACTTAACAAAAATTCAGAAGAAAAGCCTCAAGTTATTACAAATAACTTGTTAGTTGCATCCACTGTTTGTCCTGCAGTCATATTTATCCTTTTCACTGGTAATTCACGAAGATTAAAAACACGACTGAAAACCTTCTTAGAAACAGTCATCCCACCCCAACACACCCAGTGTCACCAAGGGACTGTGTGCTTCACACAGGGACACTGCTGGTTTTCTTGTCTCACAAAAGGGAATTTTAGAGAAGTTACATATTGACAAGCACACTGGGTGAATGATTGGCTTTAAGGCCTCATTGAACTGTGAATGTTTTTGCCCCGAAAGGATTTATTCTCATCCAGAAGTTTTCCCCAGTGCTTTTCTTTTGCTTATACAAGGCAGGAAAAACATTTTAATTGATTCAAATTTAGTATGTGTTAACATGACTTTCTCAGCTAATGCAGACTGGTCTTTAATGAAGTTGCAATTAGTTATTTTAGTTTGTTTCTCCACAGGAAAAGCTTTTTTTCTACCTGTTCCAAATCTGGGTACCAGTCCAGTTGTAACCGGGTTGGACTTGTGGCAGATCAGGCTATTTATCTGGACACTGGAATTTTGCCACTTACTCCTCTCTCTCCTGGACTCTTACTCCCAACACTGCATTTGTGCAGCTGCATGGATTGCTGGAATGGGGGAACTAATTTCCTTTGTGCCAGCATCACACAGGGAGCAGGCCCAAGACAGGAGTGATCAGCCACCATGGCAGAGGATAGGAACAGAGGCCGTTTAAACCAGCTTGAACAGCCCTGCTGCAGCACACAGACCCAAAGCTGTGCCCCTCCTCTGGGCTTTATTCTGCCCATCTGTAAAACCAGCACCACAGTTCTTACTTTGTTTTATACTGCACCTCTTAAAATAAAAGGGCTATCCATTAACATTTCTGTGAATTCCCATTACCGACAACCCACCCCTTTCCTAGACCTGGTCCAAGCTGATTCTAGGGACACTGGCACTGTCCCCACCAGCATCTGCTCCCTGGTTTCCCTCACAGCCTGCTCAGGGGCTGTACGATGTCCCCATCACCCCAGCCTGTTCCCATGCCAGCCCCAGCTCTGCCAACACCCTTCACAGGGTCCTGCTGGGAACCACAATCACCCTCTAAAAATAAAATTAGCTTATTAAAACCTGCTCCCTTCTCTCATCCTGTTTCTAGGTGCATCCCCTAAACAGTCTCACCGGCAAACTTCGAGGGTAGCGGGCTGCACCTGAAAATGAGAATAGAGGTAGAGAAGAAGTGTCAAGTGGAAAGCCCTTACACCTGGCTTGCCTCAGCCACCCTTCCCAGGTGTGCTCTAAGCCTTCCTGTGGCACAAGACCTGGATGCTGCACAATTCCCGGCCCTGCCCACATCCACCCCGCGGTCACGGCCCCGTGCAGCGGCAGGAGCGGACCCTGGGCAGCACCAAGGCCGTGGGGCAGCACCCGCCGGGCCCTCAGGGAGCTGTGGGCCGCCATGGGGTACGAGCGAACGCTCCGGCCGGGAGGGCTTCCAGCTCCTCAGAGACAGCAGGGGGAGCACAAAAACCCACGGCCCTTTTTGGCCACACAGGCTGTTTTGGCTACGGACCGCCGGGTGCTCGCAATGCTGGACACTGCGTTAGGCTCCTCCTTCAGTGATGTGTATGTGGTGCCTCACAAGTGCACCACAGGCACAACTTTGCTCCGAGCAGATCACACCGTACAAATCCGCTCCGTGAGGGAGCCGACAGGACGGGCCGGGAAGGCTGCAGGAGAGGCCACACAGCACGGCTGCCAACGCCAGCGGTTCTATCGTGTCCCCTGCAGCACCAGGAACTTTTCCTAAAGCCAGCTCTCCAAAGTCTCATCACCACATAAAAATTTCAGCTTTCCGCTCTTTGCTTGGTTTTTTGTTTTGTTTTGTTTTGGAGGGGGGAGTGTTGTTCGTTTATTTGTTTGTTTGCCCATTGCCCAGGCAATGCCCCCCACCCCTGCAGCCCCTGCTCCTAAGCCCCCCAATTTTGGCCCAATATACTACAGTTTCAACAGTTTTTAACATGCTCTGTTTCTCAGTGATTTTGCCAAAATTAATGCAAACAGTCTATATATATATATGTCAGGGAAACACCCAGAGCAAAGCATTACAAGTCTTAAAATTAAAGCATATAAAAAATACTGGAAGAAATCCAATTGGGAGGTAACAAGGAGTTCATCTTTAAACCTCCTAATCTCAGCTGTATCACTGCAATGGACTTAGGTCAAGAACAAAGAACTTTCCCTGCTTTCTTATCATATCCTGGTCCCACGTGGTGGCTGCCAGATTTTAGAGACAAGTTTATAATAGATCTCTCTGGACTACCACAGATAGTCCTGGAATCCTGCTCCTCCTCCTCAGCCTTACCCTCTGGACAACAAGAGCAACTCCAGGGTATCTCACTGTCTATACCTCAGCACTTAGCCAATGCTGGACTTAACTGTAAATAAATCAACTTCTAAGGGTAACCAAGAGTAAACCCTTCAGTTTCCACACACAAACTACCACTTGGACTCCACATACCCAAACAAAAATGAAGAGAGCAAATAGAAAACACCCACAAATTCTTGAAAAACAAAAATACTCCTAGGATAGACAGTTAAAGAATGTTGTACAACATTCCTATGGAAATGCATAAGGCAGGTGCATTTCAGGGTATTTTCCTACTTTCACAAATTATTTCAAAGTTCCAGCATTATTCTCCTTGAACTGCAGAACATGTTCAAACTGAAAATTCCCGTAAAACCACAGCATGTCAGCAATCCCAACTTCTCATTTATCCACAGCTGTAACTGGGTCATAAGTGAAGAACATAAAGTGCTGCTCTTCCTAAATAAGCTTGCTGACCAGCAAGAGTACTTCTGCTATGTGAAAACATTAACAAACTTCTACAGAGTTTAACTATTCTATGCAGTCCTTATTAGGGATCATAGCCCTCTATCAGGACCTTTTAGAAACTTGGGCTTTCTTGAAATTCCAAAGCAACTCAAAATCAACAGTGAGTATATATCTGATGAGCATCAGATGCCATCCACACTGACAGGGAAGCAGCCTGCCAGTTTAATAAGAGAAAAGGAAAAAAACTGTTGTTTAAGTAATGCAAAATAAGTGAGGGTTTTGAAGAGGAAAGAAGACAGAATAATGTCAGTGCAGGTTGGTGTGTTCCTTCCTGGGCAGAGACAGAACAAGGGAGGAAAGTAATGCTGGGAAGATCTGTGCAGAGGGAAGCAGGACTGCAGCTTCTGACTACTTTCAACTCTGCCTACACCTAGACTCGGTCCTCAGTAATCCTTACTAAAACAGGAACTAAAAAACACACAAACACATCACACCAAGATGGAGCAGCCACATGGCTGTGAAATGCAGACACTTGTCTGATGGCACACACATGATGCACACCTCTTCCAAACACAAGTAGCAGCCACAGAACGTGGCCAAGATGCACTGGAGCCTGTCCTGTGCCTCACCTGGCAGCACCTAACACCTCCTCCTCCCTGCCCCGGCGAGCCCTGGAGCTCCTGCCTTCATCCCCGTGGGGCTCCTCATGCCCTGCAGAGTCCCAGGAGAAGCCTGGGCCAGCACTTCCATTTCCTCCTGACACTGTTCCCAAAATAGAAGCAGCAGGTTCTCACAGGGGGCTGCTGCACTGAACAGTGCAGCCACTCACACACTTGGCCAAACCGGTGACTCCTGTATCACATCATTACTACAACCAGTCCTCCTGGGAGATTTCTCAAGCTCACCCTGTTAGGCAGAATCCACAAGGGTACAGCAAAGTAAGAAAGAGTCACAGTAATAAGGATGCAAATTTTCTTGTGTTTTTTCCCATCTTATTTCTCACCAGTGTATAGGATGAAAAGTTTTGTTTATGTAGTCACCATTTTCTCAGTTCTCCCAATTTAAAAAATCAAACAACTACCTTTAGTTTTTTCTCTGCATAAACAGAAATGAAAGCCTTGACAAACTTGTACTTCACATTATTTCAAAAAATAAAACATAACTGAAGTACACATTTTCTCAGGTGTAGAAAGTCATGAATTTGTAATTTCCTTATTTTGAGATGGAAAGGAAAGGTCCAGGTTGTTGTCACACCCTATGCACTTAAGGCTTAACAGCAGCTGTTTGCAGTATCATCATCTCCAGTTTAGAACAACAACAAAATCCTTTTCTTCTCCCAAGTTGTTCCACAAAATCTAATTACTGAAAGAACCACTCTTCCAATCCTGTTCTCTTTTTCAAGCTGTATCTAAGACGGGTCCAGTGCCTCTACAAACACAGGCATGAGTAGGCCACGACTGTAGTCCATGTCTGTTCTCCTGTCACAGACCTGGAAACCCTGAAGTCCCTGGGCACTGCTGCACCCACCTCCCTCCCAGCCTCACACCCCAGATTTAAGGGGCTGCACGTGAGCCAGTAGAATAGATCGGGCGTTTAAGCAGGAACAGGGAAATAGGACTAGGAGGACAGGCATTTCAGTGCATCTTTGTGAAACTGCAATCTGATGGAGGTGGCTTTGGCCCACCCCCCACACTGAAGATTTGGTGAGGCTGCCCCGTGCAAGGCAGTGCAGGCAGCTCCTCCTCCAGCTCCTGCTCCAGCCCAACAGTCCCCAGCCAGCCACAGTCAGAGTGAGCCTGGGGCTGATGGACCCAAACCAACTGAGGTTTGCGATTTGTTATCGTTTCACAAGTGACCATCGCAGTCCTGGCTCCTCCCCAGGCTGCAGCAGTGCATTAGACTGCATTTGTTTGGGCAGAGGATGGAGTTGCAAACTCACAGGCACAGGATAACAAGCACGATTAATCTTGGCTTAAACTGAACCATTGTTCTGGAGATTGGACATCTCTTGTAAAATCCCATTATTAAAGACCATTCGCAATCTATTCCCATAGAAACTTTTTTAGTGTCTTTTGTTCTATTTTAGGAAAATTTTTCCCCTTCCCTTTTCCTTAAGTCCTGTTGTACTTACAAAACCTTAAACAATAATCCACTCAAGCACAACCATGGAAGTGGCTTGAAGGACCAAAAGCTGCTTCTGGCATAACCAGTGCATCTGACTCTCCCTGCATACAGCTGCCTGTACAGCCTCAGAAGATTTGCAGAGCACCAGCAGCTACTGATTCCCCTCAGCTCCTCCTGTGTGTTGGATACAAAATAAACATTAAACATGAGGAGTCTACTCAAATTATACTTGCAGCATCAGCTAAGGGTGCAGGTGAGTCACAAGCCTATCTTGCTAAAGGAATAGGGAGAAGACTGATCATAAAAGAAAGCAGTAGGCATGAGCAAGACAAATAAAAAATTAAAAATTTAACTCCAGGGAGACAAGGCAGTGTCTCAGGCTCGCTAAAGAAGATTATTACACATCTAGCAGTTAGCACCCACCCAAGTAGAGTGCCATCAACCTAATTCTCAAATGAGACTAGCAGAACTGCAAGACAGGATTAGACATGCTTGTTTTTAACCATTCTTCGCTCTCTCTGGTGGAATACTATCAGCACAGCATTGGCATCAAAATTACCACCCTCCAAAACGTGCAGAGCACATTTTTCAATTTTAAATGTAGCAGTTATATCATCTGGGGTTATTTATTTTTTAATACGAAGTAGTATAACATATTTAATCTGTTTTGAGAAAAGAAAAATTGATTTAGTGAGCAGTTCAAGGCTCTCCCTGGAGACACTCAACCACACTCAGAAATCTGGATATAAGTTGAGACTTCGCTAAAGTCATTTTAATTGTAGGTCATAAGAAATGTCAAGATATAAACCACCAAGGAATACTAAAAATTAAGCCATCATCTCTGAGACTAACAAATGTCTTATGTTTGGCAGTAGAATAATTTCTAAATCCTTACAGCATTACTACTTAAGGACAGTAGCAGAGCAAAGGGCTTAGAAATACATGCAACATGTGTGCCTTATTTCTGCTGGGGGGCAGAACCCAAAACCTGCATAAAGCAAAAAAATACTGGAGTGAAGGAAACTTACACCACCACCAATAAAAATGTAGAATTTTCTCTTTTTCACTTTGTTTCACTACACTGAACATCTTCTGTTAATAAACAAGTTTTGATTTGTTTTGGTCTGAAAATATTCCTCACTATGCAGTATGGAACAGAGTTGTGAATACAGCAACATGTGTGTGCAAAAACAGAGTGCCAAAGTGAGGAAAGCTGGTTTGCAAGAAAACTTTAAAAACAAACAAACAGAAACCCACAAAGCCTTAGACCATTTCTAGGGTTTTGTGCCTAGGTTTTACAAGGAAAAACTCTTCATTTTTTTGTAGCTAAAAAGTATTTCTTAAACATGTGTTTTCCTGTAGAAGGTACACCCCAACTTCTGCATTTTTGAGCTGGATCCACCATTTACTAAAATCCTTTTACAGAACTTAGCTGAGATCCCCAAAATTTTCCTTTGCCCGCCTACCTCAAACAACAGTGGTAAGAGGGCTCTGACCTTAGCAGTTCAAAGTGAAAAACCCTCCAGTTTAACCTTCTTAAAACAGGGGAAGTTAAAAATTAAGTGCATTTTCAACACCAAAGAACAATGTCTGAGAGCTCTTACTAGAGTATCTAAAGAAAACATCTATAAACCGTTTCATTCTCCCACATTCTCCCGGAAGTTAAAAGCAATGTAAAATCAGGAGCAGGACTTTTTTTTAGTCTCTCTGCCTAATAACCTCGTAAACTTGATCAACATACAAATTTCCTTCTTTGCCCTTACCTTCCACTCATGAGAGTGGAGATGAGACGGCCATTTCCCTGTTTTTTGTTAAATCAGAATGGAACTCATCAGTGAACAGCAATTTGAACAGAAAGCAGTTCAAGAGATGTGAAGACCCATATTAAGGGAAACAAGCTCATATATGTGGAAGGAAAAAAAAGTAATTTAACATTCTATATTGCTGCCAGTCAACTCGATTAGGAATATCTCTTTTGCTGGGTTTAGCCACTGTCCCTAGCAGGTGAGCCAAGATTTATGGATGAAATTCCATTTCTCTAAATGCTAAGGTAGGCATTTCACAGAAGTTTAAATCTATCCTCTGCCAAGTCCATTTTCTTGAGTGCCTGCACATCAGCTCACTGAATACCCTAACCACCCTCTGCTGTATACTAAGCACCATGTGTATCCAAGCCCACGTCTGCACAGGGTGCAGCAGGGGGGCTACTCCCTGCTTTGCCTGCCTGAGTGGTGCTGTCATGGCAGGGAAGAGAAGGGCAGGAAAGCTGCTACACTATGACCCAAATAAGATGCAGGCAAACACAATTTTAGACATCCAAGCCTTTAATGCAAATTAATGTCATAGCTATAAAAGCTCCAAAAGGAATAATTGCACAGATGTCTCAGAGGAAGAGCTGTATCTTGGGATTTAATAGCTAGAAGCAGTTTCCCCCATCTTCTCTTCAGGTCATTTGGTTTCAACAGATAGTGTTCCTTGCTGTCTATCACACAAGCTATTACACAAGTACTCTCAAACTGGTAGCCCTGGATCCTGGTTTTCTGGTCCCCTGGAGGGCTGCAGGGGCCTTCCCCGATGCCAAGCCCTGCCAGGCTGCCCATGCTAAAACTCGAGGTCATCTGCAACATCAGAGAGGCAGCGTTACACAATCCATGCTCTGCATGGACATCTGAGCTGGAAAGACAGTTATTTCAAAGCAAGATGCAATTTGCCTCGAGATCTTCCAAGTTTTACTGCAGGCTGTTCTTGAAATCTTCCACTGATAGCATTTGCAAAACTGGAATTAATTTTCTGTGACACTGTAAGAGGGAGGGAGAGACCCTAAACAAAACCCCACTCCTGCCTCACTGACTTCACTCCTTATATCTGCAGAAATATCCACTTGTTTCTCCGTTGTCCTTGAAAGCCCTTTCTCTGCAACACACCAAAAGCTTTTAACCCGTATTGAAGCCACTGTCATGCAGCCCCAGCTCCAAACGGGCACTGCCGTGCCAAAGCCACCCCTCTGTAAGAGGGGAGCCCTGGGGAGTCTTGCCCAGATACGTGGGGATGTGGCTGCCACGGCCAGTCCCGTGTCCCTCCACCAGCGAGGATGAGGCTCGCTGCAGCCCCGCCGGCCAGGGGCTCGTACCGCACCTGGCTTCACATGGGCCTGGGGTGGTCAAGGAAAATGCACTTTTTACAAGAAAGGGGACTGAGTTTCAACAACTGAGGCAAACAGTGCCCTCTGGCAGCTCCTCTCCCGGGGTGGGATGGACATCCGAGCAAGGGTGATTGAGAGGGAGAACAGCTGTTTGTTCAGTGAATGACTCACAGGACTCAGCTAGTAATTCTTCCTCTCAAGAGAATATGCCCCATTCCAGGCCACCCACCTTCCTATAAAACAAACAAATATATAATGGAGGTCAGGGAGGGGAGCTCAGTAAGAGGAAAGGAATAAACAAAAAAGAGGAAAAAATAGCCAAGCGTTTAATATTTACATAAGAATGAAACGTTTCATTAATTATATAATCAATTTGCAGCTATTTTCCTTAAATTTCTCAGTCAAACCCACAGATTTGAAGCACTTTGAACTGTGCTGCACCAGTAATTGTGGATGAATATTTTAGATCACACCAAATGAACTAATAAGCTACTCATGTGTGGACTACTAATGTATTTTCTTTCTTTGCTAGACAGATGGAATACAGTCTAAAATCAGTTGAGCTGGCTACTGGTAATCTTCAGAACAGCTTAGAAAAATCTTTAGTTCTACTGTTTTATTAAAAATACCACTCTGTAGCCTGGGTGCATTAGAAGGGAGCTGGCAATACACAGCAAAACCCAAACAAGTTTTAAAGATACGAAGGAAGAGTCAGGGATTTCACGTGACTGTAGCCAGCTTAGAGAGTGACAATGAACAGTGCATTGCCAAAGGTTTTTAAAGGACTACTGCAAAGCTCCACACCCCAGCCATCTATTTGATATTTATCCCAATACAACCATTTATGGGCAGTCATTTTAAATCACATATAGCAGCATATCAGTTCTGTAATCTGACAGATGTGTTCCAGTTTACAGAAGCATCTGTTGAGTCATCAGGACATCAGAATAGTTAATTGCACTTTGGGATGCTTTCAGAGATTAAAAGTTGTCTTACTTCAAGCAAATTTTAAGTGTCCTTATAGATTAAATTCCTTTTTCATATACAAAATTAACATATGTACCCACACTCCAGAGAAACTAATGTATGAAATGTAAAGAATAACTTCCCTCAGGGATCATCTGTTTTCTTCCGCCTCCTGTGCATTGCCTCACACTGTGCTCAGCAATATGGAACAGAAAACAAAAATACAACTTGAATCATGCATGATTCTGAAACATAAACTAAGACATGGCCTATACTGTCTGGACAAAGACTACAGAAGAAGCTGCTGTGGGTCAAGAACTTTTACAAAATGTCTAACAGTTAAAAACTGGGATATGATGTCTGTTTCTTTTTTTGGCAAAATGCTTGCAATTGTATTTCAGAAGGCTTTTTTACTGTTTATTCTAAAAGGAATATTGTACAGGCTGTACCTTTCACCACCACAAAAGTACGTGAGAAGCCAGGAGAACCACCCACAAGATTAAACATGGACTGACAGACACTGAGCCATCCTCAGCTGAAGTTGTACCAATAGCTTCCTATACACAGCTGAGAACTGGAAGCAAGCAAACTCCATTCATACACATAATTGAATCTTTGAATTAAAAAGAGTCATACTTGTGGAAGACTTTTATGAGTTTTCAACATGTGTGAGCAGATGAGATCTTCCCCAGGCTTCCAATCTGAATTTCCTTGCAACCTTCTGGCCTCCACAGCAGAGGAGGATTAAGAAAATGTATTTCTTAGAAAGATCTATCTTATAAACTTTGATTTAAAACAATTTAGCGTTGGATTTTTTGTTTGATTGGTTTCACAAAACAAAACAAAAAACACACAACAAAACCAAAAAACCCAACAAAACCAAATGAATCAGTCAAAAAAGGTATATTTGGCTGTTTATCAGAGGTGATTGAATCCATCTGGTCTGTATCTCCCAAGCCACAGGGATCCCCTGATTAATTCAGTGAGCTATTTGGTTTCACTCAAGAAGTGATCATAAAGCTGAGGTGTAAGTGCATAACCAAGAGCACCGTGCAAGAACACAGACACCAACACTGCATCTGTGCTTTGCCTCCTATAAATCCTGAAGTGACAGCACACCTCAGCCTAAGTGGACTGTTATTCTTTAGTGTGGAGCAAATCAAACTTGAAGTGAGAGTGTAAAAGTTGAGACAAGCACTGCAGTCATGACCGTGCTTTAACAAAGGGCCATACTTCTGAGGTTACAGCATATTCCCTTGCTGCTAAACCAAACTGAGATTGCTGTCTCAGTTGCATTAAATTATTAGCTAATTAGCCCTGACTAAGGACAACAGTATGTTGATGCTGGCAAGCTGTGAAAAGAACACTTCAGCAAAGAAGATCAATAGCATTTTTTGTCTGGCTTAGAATAAGAAAACTGCTGGCCCAGGTTATGAGTTTAAGCCATTTTTCATTTGGCAGACAAGACAGGACCAGTGACAGATCAATACAGTAACTTTATGATAGGCTGCTGCTCCTGCAGATGGCAGGACCATAAACAGGCATCATTTTTAAAGCCTGAAGCAATCCATTACTTGGACAGAAACCACCTGACCTTTTATAATATTTACACTTTTCTATCAAAAATGGAAAATTAGAGAACAAAACAAGGGAAAATCAGCACAATTAGCTGTCCTGCAAGACAGAAGAGAATACTGCTTGTTTGAAAGTCAGTATTTAAAGTAACAAGCTTTGTGCTATTTGGGAGATCACATTAAAGCCACAAGGTTGGCACCAGGGAACTACTCATTCCTTCAAAGAGAAAATGTTATTTGGGATCACATCTTACATGATGCAATTTTCTTATCTCCTGGTAATGTGGAATAACAAAAGAGCCTATTTATTAATCTTTAAGGAAAAAAAAAACCCCAAACTGATCAACCCCTTTAATGTGTCATTAAAACATGAAACCAGTCTGATTTAACACCTGCAATTGCTAGGCAGTTGAGAGAATTCAGTTACAAATGGGCAGTTATTTTTCCCAAATTGCAGTATACACACTGTAGCATTTGCACCTACAGTTTCTTATTCTGCACCAGTATTTGGATTGTTGGGATTTCCTATAGTGTTCCACTGTTTTAACAAAGGCAAAGCAAAACAAGAGAAAGGTTTCAAAATTCTGGAGTTTTTTATGGCAAGACTTCTAGCTGAAGAGAATGTAAAGGACAGCACCTTAATAAATTATTCAGGCCACATCCTTGGATAAGGACCCAGGTGGAGCATCTGGCCCTATACTTACAGTCTTCTCTTTACTATAAACATGAAATAACCACAGAATATGGTGAATCAATCATACAACCAGCTTTCCCCTGCCTCTCTGTCTGAGGCTGGTTTGTGTCAATTACTACAGAAATATCTGCTTAAGCAGGAAACTAATTTTACAAAAGCACATTGGGTTCATGGGCTTTCATCAATACTTTTTGGTTGCTGCAAGTAAGTAATTAACATTAATGTCAACATAAAGGATAGAAGGAGGAGGAAAGTATTAATGAGCACAATATAAAAAACTGAGCTGGCTGCTTTTTCCCCATTCAGTAGTGCCATGCAACCGGCTCCTAGTCCATGCCTGAAAAATGAGTTATTATTAATTTGGTCGCTAATTTTACTTTGCATGATGTAAGCAAACAGCACATTTTCCCCTTAACGAATGCCAATTATACACAACATTAGTTTAAAATACAACAGAATAGCACACAAACCAGAAGTCCTTTGACTGGGCTCCACTCATGCTAAGAATAACTTGGCACACACGTACATGATGCTAAATCTGCCAGTGATTTGCTTTGCTCCAAAACTCCCCCCTCCGCATCTTCTACACGATCCTAAATACATGAAGCCGTGTTAAAGCAGGAAACCTACGTATTGCACCTATTTTTAAAACAAATTGAATTTCTTTGGACTCAAATGCAAGGGACAGTTTCAGCAGTTTCACATTTATAATCTCACGCGTTTTCAGCAGGCACAAGGGCTCTTTATTCCCAGCCGCGCACAGACGCTGCCTGCCACATCTGCCAGCCCACAGCACTTGGGCTCAGCCCAGGGACTCTGTCAGCCTTCTGCAAAATCACTGGTGCAAACACACAAAGCAGCCCACAGCTCTGACTCGCAGGACACAAAATATCCTTAGAGATAACGGCCCCATGACCACACTAAAAATACACTAAAATTCAATGCCTTTTGTCATTTTGTTTTGTGGTTTTATGATTTTTTTTTAATGGGCACTAGGTTTTTGTTTGCAAACGTCCCACTCCCCAACATTCGTAAGTAAAACAAAAATTGCAGCACTCAGAAATAATTAGTGATGCTTGTGACATTGTTGCAATTTTAAGATCATGCAAAGCATTGCATTCGTGCCATCATTTGTGGATGCAGGCAGTGACCTCAGGCTGGCTGCTCCAGAGCTCTGGTTCAGCCTCAGCACACCTGGACGCACATCCCATTTCAGCCGACTGCCACCTCCGGGAGGGAGGGGGGAACTGGGTTTGGCAGAGCTCAGCTCCACGGTTTGCTGAAGGCAGCAGGGATTATGTAACCTGGCACCGGGCTGCTCCCGGAGAGAGTTCACAGGAAGGCAAGGGCTGTCCTGAAGTGAAGGGGAAGAGAGCACTCACCATCAAGTAGGGGACAAAGCCATGCTCCCCAAGGGGTTGTAACTTGCTTTTTGGGCCAATGACTCCTCTGAGCACATGCTCATATTTCCACTTATGCTTGCTTTCTTTTTTCCCTACATCCTATTGCATCCATGCTCCATTACTCCAATTTCTTTTCAGTAAGGTCCTCACAACAATGTTGCCCTTCTGTTATTTTTCCTCTGTCACTGTCAAGATGCAAACTAAACCCTTACGCCCAGACCACTCTCTGCAGATTCCCGTTCTATCCCTTCTTCCATCAAATTCCCTGGACTTTTTGTACTGAGTTTTAGTCAGTAGGGTCATTAACTCCCCTTATTTCTATTTTACTATTAAAATGACATGGTTCTTGTCTGAAGATAAGAACACGTAAACAGCTTTATAGAGTTTAACATCAGCATCAATGAAACCTCACTGGAGGACCTCAGCAAGTTCTTGATGAAGAAAGTGTATACAAGTGACAAATCCACAAATACAAATTACCATGCAGCAACTCTGCTACTTTTATGAGGTTAATTAAGTTGTAGGGAAAGAAAACCAGGCTTCCAACATCATATCAAACTTCCTTGTCATTATAGTTCCAGACTCCACATTAGCTATAAAAACCATAAACAATACCTCATTATCTATTTTTCTTTCCTAGAAAAACCTTGTTTGAAAAGTTATGTCTTAGCACTTGCTTCATATTCATTCAAAAAAAAAACAACAAACCCAAAACCCAAAAGCATCCCAAGAAAACATCTTTGTGTTTTGGAGATTGCATTCATGTGAGAGATATTCAATATTTGCTATTGTAATAAAAGCATAAACTATTACTTGAATAGTAAAGCATTTGTGAAAGATATTATGTATAGTGTCACAATGATATTTATCTCCATGATGGTGACCACAAGGCAAGCTCACAACAAATACAATAACACAAACAAGGAAACTCAAACCAGTGCATTCACAATGCACATTGTCTGTGCCACCACCCACCAGAGCCAATCCTTTCGAGCATAATAAACTGAAGGTATTATAATTAGAGAGTTCATAATGCCATTTAATCAAGTGTGGAGCTGGAGCACAGTGGGTTATATACCAAAGACAAAACCACATGAAGCAGTACAATGCTGAGTGCCAGAAAGGGCATACATATTCTTCAGAGAAAATAACCAGTTACTACAAAGCCATGTTTGTTTTCAAGTACTCAATCAAGAGTTTGCATACTAGGCAACTTTGCATCGTGAAAATAAGTTATTTCATAAACTGAAAATGAAGTAAGACCACAAAAATGTCTTTGGATTATTACAGACAGAAATCCCCAGTTTCAAGTTCTTAATTTGTGAATTTATTCTTTGTAGTTTTACTGGAAGAATTAATTGTGCTTCAACAGTATAATAATTGTTTTTCTACTACAGCTTATTATTTACAAAGTGCTGTATAATAACTATCCAGTTTCTGTGACACCTGTAGCAGCCTCCACATAGTGAGGCTGATACAGTGGTATCCCCAGCCATCAAGAGAAGAGCAGCAAGGGCCAACTGAAATCAGGAGTAAACAAAAGACTTTTCCATAATCAGCCCATTTTTCCAGGGGTCACATGCTTATCACAGTCAAGATAATGCTGCAAATGCTCTTTCCTGTGTCTCAAAACTGGACTGGGAATTACGCTGATTCTCTCCCATGAAACAAAGCATGCTTAAATAAAAAAATAAAAACAATTAGTCAGAACTCAGGAACCCCCCCTTGCAAACGGGAATGATCAGACTCTGACTTGCATGATTTAGATCAGGCTCCTGACAGACCTGAAAGATCTTGCAGACCTGCCAGCCCAGGATTCTGTTGCTGGAAGGCAGCAGTGAACACAGCACACAAGGAAGGACCCTAATGACAATGGCTGCAGATACTGCCCCTTCCCTCTCTGACACACCAGAGATGTGTGGGCATTATTCTTTATAGAAACACAGACTACTCCTGTCTAAAGCACCCCGTATTTTAATCATACCATAACATTTTTAGGAAAACATCAAAAATGGTTTCCATTTTACGTATGGAGAAACTTGCTTGATAAACACAGGAGCACTGCCACTGCATATTCCAAAAAATGCACACAGGAATTGGAGCACAAAGTGTTGTAGACCTATCTTGATCTTGATTTGGGACTGTCAGAGGCCAAATATAATTTTTCATTACAATAGATAATAAAGAACAATAAGTATGTTTGTATCCAATATATCAGGTAAATCTAACGCCACACAAACAACAGTTGAAAAAGTCTAGTAGAAAAATGATGTGGCAGCACAGAGCTTCCAAAATTACTCATGGGCAAGCAAGAGTCTTCAGACTGAAGCATTATTTAAAGATTTATTACATATATAACAGCACATTCTCAAACGGCTGCAGATCAAGAAATGAAAAGGTCTGAGCTGAAACAGTCTGATTTAAGAGCCATTAAGGTTGCAGAAGAGATTCCCATTGGTTTTAGGCAGCGCTGGGTCGTACCCTGGTCACACCACTCTGCATTTCCCCGGCCTTGTAGCGCGTTTGTGTGACAGTCCCGCACTCAGCCGATCCCGAAATAGCGAGGTCCGACCTTCCGCCTGCCTGAGCATTCACAACGACAGCACCGCACTCCCGATGGCCAAGAAAGGGCTCTGCAAGCTGAGAGCCAATTCTGCCATACACCGCAGAGTCCCACACAACCTCTGCCATCTCCAGAGAAGCACTCGAGCACAAACCATTTATCTTACCATATTTTCAAACTTTTACAGACTAGTTTCTTCCTTCCCTGCCCATCAAGCTAAAGTCCTCTTGCATAATTGCATGTTTAAAGCAAGAAAGCCACAGAGATCACATGCTTTTATCACTTATTCCCAAACACCTCATTAATTTAAGAACTTGCATTGATTTTATTGGGTCATTTATACATTTAAAATACTTAGGCACTTAAATTCTGTAGGAATGAGTATGCCAAAATATCTCCTATTGTCAAGAAAAGGAAATTGGATGTTTGCACATCTGCACTCTAAAAAGTATTACTTGAAATATGGGAGAATGCTTAAAAAAGAAAAATGCAACTTGAAGTACACCAAAAAAAGGCAGGAGAAATTGTTTAACCATCCTTTAACAGACACACACCGTAATTCACAGCTTTGAAATGGATGAAATAAAAGTCTACTCTTTAATAGTGGATATAAATGTTTGTCACCTTAATTTCCAATATGCTATTTTTCCATTACTGTGGGATATATTCCCTGTTCAGTCTGAGGGATATTAAGGCACACGATGTTAAACATGTTGAAGAACATGAATCAAGTTGAAATGCTGCAGAATACTTTAGCCACAAGCTGTAGCTCCCATGAAACAGGACACAGTTGAGATAAAAATCATGCTGTTCTAATATCCTCAGGGATTTATCCTGCCAGCACTAACTGATAGTTTTGCTTATGAGAGACACTGGCAAAACAGAGCAGCAATAAAGACAAAAGTACTTGAGATCCCTTACTGAAGCAGGTAATTTTAATGAATGCTTAATTCTACTGCTTTTGACTGTGTCATGCTACTAACCTGTTTAGATTCCCATCTGTTCCCTACTGCTTGCATGTGCAGCGTGGATTCCACAAACATCCCACAGGGCCATTTACACCCAAGAGTATGCTGGCTGTACTGATTACATACCTCAAATGCCATTCATGTCTGTCTTTTAGAAAGTCTGCAGCACCTTGTTTGAAAGTCAAGCTTTTTAAAAGCTGCAAACTAGCAAACTCAAAAATCAGCACCCAAATCCAAAACTGAAGGTTCCTATTTTCTGTATGATCAATAGAAAAATTTGATTTTAAAATTTTAATTTTAAATTTAATTTTCTCTCGCTCTATTAATTGCTATCTAAAATATTAGCCCTTTATTTGCACCATAATTTCTTGCTGATGCATCGAAGTCAAAACCAAATGCACTTGTAGACATGGATTGAAACTATTCGGCATCCACTTCAAATAAACAAATGTTCCAAATGCATTGCATCACACCTTCTAATTTTTTTTATTTCAGTCATTTTAATTTTCCCTTAGGCAAGACACTAGAATAATCACTTTATTATTACAATCACTTACAATGACCCTCAGAAGGTGACAGCATTTTATCCCATTTGATTACATTAGTCTTAATAGATCCCAATGAAAACACAACTAAATCCTTTTTCTTATCACTCATTCTCATTACTTGCAGCAGTCACTATAACTTAACTGCTCAAAGGGTTTTAAAGCACACACAGAGCACAAATGAAAGAACTTGCCTTTCAGATACACCTTTTATTTAATTCACCAAACAAGTTTAGGGAAAGTCTAAAAATGAACTCCCAAGTGTCCCAAGATGGAGCTGTCACAGTGCCAGCTGGGGTGAACCCTGTACAGCACTGACAACACAGCAGAGCCCACAGGAGAAAAGATCCAGGAAGGTGTCCAGCCCAGAGCTCACATTCTAAGCAAAATCAAAATGTACCTGGAAGGGCATAATAGAAAATAAATTTGACAATTAGTACTGACTGACTTCTTGCTGACACCACTGAAGTACTGAGTTGTTCGGTGGAACTCGAGCCGAGCAAACAGGGAAAGGAAAATCTTGTAAGGGAGCGTGTCCCATGTGCAGAAGGTGATGCCAGCAGAGGAGTGAAGAATGTGGAGTGAAGATGGGGGAAGCAGGTGGGCCGAGCATCAGGACTCACACTGCTGAGAGAACAGCCTTCTGTTCTGGCAAACAGGGTCACCTACAGGTGCTCACATCCACCGTGCCTGCTATTGTTCTGGCAAGCCAAACACCAATGCACAGCTCCAGAGGGTGGCTCTCATCTGTATCTCCCTATCTGATGGCACCTTTAGAAAACAGAGGTCCTGACGTGAGGAATCAGAGTAGCCCACAAATGAGCCAACTGTGCTGAAATCTGGTTTGACTGTGGAGGTCAGGACAGCTCATCAGCCAGCTGCTCTGCCATGGAAGTGTAACGAGACACTCACAGCTTGGGCCCCTCCCGTGTAATTGCACATCTTGTCCTTTGTAATCATCCTCACCACTTCTACACTGCTGCAGAGACAGAACTAATCCTCCCAGGTCCCACTGAGAGGCAGGCAGAAAGTATTACTGTCTCATTTTGCAAATGGAGAGAAATATGTATAACCTACAGGAGTCAGTTAATGAGTGCAATAACCTGATGCACCTCCACAGGCCTGATTCAGCCCCATGCTCACCAGTGGCCAACTTGGCCACCAGAGGTCAAATCATTTGTCAGAAGCCATAGGGTGTTATTGGGAGATACAGGATGAAAACCTAACAGCGCTTTGTTCTCAGGCCCCTGTAAATGCCACATCCAGTAAATACCTTTGGCAGATTCGTTTGGGATTTTTTTTCCTGGAGTTTGGAGGCCTAAAGGGTTTTTTGTCATCATTTTGGGGTTTGTTTGTTAGTAAACCAATCCATAAGGTATTCCAATTAAAAATAAACCACAAGTTTTGCTACAGTTTCTCAAGTAGAGGAGAAACTACCCATAGTTCTATTGATCCTGAAAACAAGTACAATTAATACTTGTTTTCTGCAGCATCCAGAAAATAAAATGGTAGCTACTGCCAGGAGAGAGGAATTGACTTATAAATGAGATGTGTGAAAAAAAGAGGGCAGCAATGTATAAATGACATGATGGATATACAAGAAATAATGAAACGAGAAAGTAGCATGATATCTTCTTTGTTGTTACAAGGCCACAAATGCCCTGGTAGATGGAGAAAGTTTCAGTAGCCATTTTTTGTTATTTGTAAGGTCTCAGAATTAAAACTGGGTAAATTTAAATAGCTATTTCTGTGTTTAAAGCCAAACATGACCATAATAACAAACCAACCGTCCAAACATCCATGGCAATCATGGAATAACATTATTTGTTCCTTAAACTCTTCTGCAATACTTGATTTACATTTTTCATCTCTTATGGATTTAGCACTGCTAGGAATTTTGAGAATGCAAAATGATCCTATCAGTTTGGTTTAAATACAATTAAATACAAGGATTTAAATAAAATTATCAACACAAGGCCAAGAGTGAGGTTGGGGAATTGACGCCGCATTATTTTCAGACCCCTGCTATTGCTCAGTCCCTTTTCAATGTACATTGCCCCCCAAAGTAAGAGTAATCCAGCTTACAACCCTGCACTCAAGTTGTGTCTCATTCACAGGTAACATCCACAAAGCCATTTTAAGACAGAGATTGATAGTCTTAGCCAGGTCCCCAGACAGAAACATCAACACAGTGGATAACTAGATAAACTTTCCCCCCACATTGTCTTTATGTTTTTGGGCATTTTTCCATCCTTTGCTAATGTTCTTTTTTAAAATTCTCTGCTTGAACAAAAAGCAGAAAGGTTATTTTTCGTGACCCTTATAGGAATCCTCTTCAAACATTTTAGACTTGGGTGGGAGGTAAAAGGAGAGGATTTACCACAAGAACCAAGCTGAACAGCCAGATGTTCCAACCAGGCTCCCCTCTGGTGAGGCACAAGCTAGAACAGCACATTTCCCCTTTTGCAATGAACAAACAGTTCAATACCTGCTCATCTCAAGCATCTGGGAAAAAAAAAAAGAAAAAAAAAAAAG
>VXBR01007332.1:3236038-3331646 GCA_013400215.1 Cisticola juncidis | reverse complement strand
AAAAAAAAAAAAAAAGAGAAGCATGATGTTGTTTGTTTGTTGGTTGCTTATTTCCTCTGCTGAAGGAAACTCAGATTTCATGGAAGGCACTGAGGCTTATTTCTGTTTGTGGATGCCAACAGGATCCATTACTGTAAAGTAAGATTGCTCTGCCTATATTTAAAAAGAAAAAATTATTTGGCTTTGGAAGTGGATACAGGATTGAATATACCTTACACAACTGACTCAGAAGTCATGAAGGTGAATTACGTGACACTATGTATCTGAAATCCAACATTAACATAAAAAATAATTTCCAGATAATCAATCCAGCTTGTTTACTGAACTACCTGGCTAACTGCCAAAAGACAGTGATTTCAAGGGGTTTTTATAGATTCACTCAGAAAAACAAAAATCCATTTCCTAGAACAGGGCTCACAATTCAACAACTCCTTAAGACAATTGAAATGGATTAGAATTGGACCTTTTTTCAAACTTGGGGTACACAGCTTTACAGACAAAACACATCTCGGGATAAAGCAACTCGCCTGTTTACAATACCTTTCATGTCTCCACATGCACAATTTGCCTACCAGTTTTTAGGGATTATGTAAATAGTTATTAACGTCATGTGGTTTTAACTACTAGGAGAAAATCCCAGATAAAATTGCTCACCAAATGACCTTTATAGCTTTCCTTTAGCATGCAAAATTAAGCAAGAAAGTAATGTAATAATCATATGTGCTTTTTAAGTAACATTATTTTGGAGGAAATGTCTCCTTTTTAAAGAAATAAAGCTGAGTTTGCACAAACCACTAGGGTTTGCACAAACCACTAAGAAATTCAACAGACAGATCAGAAGACACACTCCAAAAAATCTAGCATCAAAGGGCATAAACATAAAATATTTCCACACATTTTAGGGCCCCTAGAAATTATAACAGCAATCTCCTAAACTGATCTTTCCAATCCCACTAATAATCATTCAGTACTGCAGGGATCTCTGAGCCACAGTGCAGTTGGATCATTCTTGGAAAATATAGCACATAAACACATTTTAAAAGCTTGTTACAGATACAAATATGTGTATACCACAGGCAGTTAGAAGTCTACTAAGATGAAGAAAATACACTATTTTTGTTCTTTTGTACAACATAAAAGTTTTGCTTTTTCTAGCAAAAAGAATTCTGACTTCCAATTGTAGGACTGTAAATGAAATTGATGGTTTGTTTGTTTGGGGTTTTTTTTCTTTCCAGCAAGTGGAACTATTTCGGGCTGAAAACTGAGGATGGAGGAGGGGGAAAAGGAAGAAAAGCAAAAAAGCCAAACCAACCACCCAGGGTACTTTGAGACAGCAGATACACATTTCCCAGCTCCAGTTACCTTGTAACAACAGTGAAAGTTTCATTTTATTAGGATATCAGACCCGGCAGCAGGGCAGAAAAGGGCCAAACACTTATCAGGTAAGGCACGGCTGTGAGCCCAAGCACAGCTTGGCAGTGAGCACCCAACCCAGCCACTCAGCAGAATGGCACACACAAGCCTCCTGCCTCAGTTTCTCCACCTGATGCAACAACATTTACCCACCTCACACCAGAGCCCAGAGAAGGTTGAATCACGTGTGCAAAGTGCTATTAGAACGAAAGCACGCTTTATTTCTCTCCTTTCAGCAGCGGCAGTCAACCTGGCAGAAATCTGAGTAGCCGGGAGCTTCCCATTGAGGCAGTGATAAAAGTCCCGCTGCTCCTGCGAGCTCTGCGTGACCCACTTCTGCACCGAGCCCGCCGCGGCACTGCCGAAATGCCGAGGAGTTCATCAGTGTATAACCCAAATGTTAGGGGGCAGCGTATTAGGGGACAGGAAAAGGCAAAATTTATGACACATAAAAGGCGCTGCTTATTCAGATGAAATTTATTATATCCCATTTAGGTTAAAATATCACATATGTGTGAGACCTTAATGAAACCATAATCCAGACGGGAGTGGAGAGAGCTGAGTGAGCTGCGCGCTTGTGCAGAAGGAATTCGCTCCCGAAGCCTGGCAGGCAGAGGCGTGACCAGCTGCCTGTCTGCCCGTGTGCTCATGGCCAGCATCAGCAATGGAAAAACAAAGATCCCTAAGGCCCTGGAAATTAATGGAAGTGAATTGTGGAAACAAACCAACAAAGGAAGATGTAGCAAAGGTTTCAAATCTATTCGGTATTAGATGTTGTGGGGTACAGGCACAATGAATCACAGCTGATTAGTGCTAAGCCTGGCTCTTTCTGCCTGCGTGCACAGCAAGTACCAAGACACAAACCCAAACCCTGTGGGATGCTTCAGCAGTTTCCAAGACAGAAATGTGAAAACAACCATTTCCATAGAAAGGGCTCTTCCGCAGATTATTTAAACCAAGGGGGTTTAGTCTATTCCATCCCTTGCACAGGAGGCTTGGAGGAGCTTTCCCTTACCCTTCCTGTGGATGAGGCACGGATACCGCTGCACGTTAGTTGCAGATGAAGGAGTGGGAGGACAGCAACTGGATTCCTGTTCAGTCCCATTAAACATGCAGTGCATAAGCAGAGCTCAGTGAGTTTGGCCATTGCCCTTCCTGCTGAAGCTGCCAGTGACTAACCAGCCAGGACACACGTACACAACCCTGTATAAGATGCTCTACAAGTGGACTGCTATGCGTCCTTTTCAGGGGCTTGTTCCCACACTGCTGCTCCACCACCTGTCATCCACCTCTGACCAGCACAGGACTGTACAAGGGAAGTTTGCATTTACAGTGTGCTGCTGGCATCAATGGTAAGGAGCCAAAGGCAGCAACATCAGCCTAGCTCATTTCAAAAATTTTGAATTTCTTCAATACCATCTTTCGCCTGTAGCTCCCTTGGCAAATACAACGCATGCTGCACACACCTTTGGTTCAGTTTGTATTGCTACTGCAAGAAAAATTTCCAACACTGAATTAAGGAAGTCATGGTTCAAGGTGCCTGTTATCAATTGGCTATGTCATCAAGAAATATCATTACTGAATATTTATTTGCTAGATTGAATCATTATTAAGTATTTCTAGCAAGCAAGATAGCTGTCTTCAGCACCACTTAACTAGGAAGCCTGAAAGCTGGCAGCACTTACAGGAGTCACTCTTACATCAGCAGCTCACACACAGTGTTACAGACAGCTGAAGCTCAGAGACCTGCAACAGCACTGGGAAGGCTTCCCCTAGCACTCACTGGCATGCTCTATCATGTCTCATCCAAAAATAAAAAAATCTTCCTTCATTTCTCATCCTTATTGCTAAAAAAATGAAACCACAAAAAGCCAGGACAGTTAAGACCGACAGTTAAGGCCAGGCAAACTTAATTCTAATTCCCCTCATTTGGAACGAGGTGAAAGATTTTGAGAAAATCCATTTGAGGAGAAGTATTAAATCAATATACTATGTTTGGCTTATGCCTGTTTATGAACCTCACACTTTGTTAAACTTGCAAGTTGATATTAAGTGTTATTACTGAAGCAAGTAAATATGTGCATTATTCTTCAAACAGTGAACATGTAGCAAGCTCATAAACCAAGAAATATACTGCATTTTTAAATAGCATAAATCCTATGGATACATTTCTGAGCATCTAACATGATCTTTCACTTCAAAAAATCCTAATTTCTCCATATGGACACTCATACACGACTGCAGGTGTAGTTAGAGCTCTGTGTAACACACAGGAGAGCCTTAGCAACAATGGTCAGAATTTAGGAATTCTTGAAATTAATGTGTCATAAAACAAATGAAACATTGACAGCTAAGCAGATCATAAGCCTTCTTAAAATGCAAGTTAACAACAGCTAAATTGCATTAATGCTTTTACATCATTATTTTCTGAAATACAACATATGCCTACTGTACTGAAAACAGGAGCTTTCCAGAAAACAATGAAAAATCTGGTCCAGTGAGAATATAAAAAGTACAAGAAACAAGATGTCTTAGCATGGGCAAATATTAAAAAAAAACACCAAAACATAACAAAAAGAAATACCATATCAGCCAGCAGTAGTCTGTTTTTATCTTTTTTAAAAATACCTTCACTCATAATACTGGTTTATAGTTGCTTTGAGTTAGCATATTAAATGTATGACTTCACCAGGAGCTTCACTGTAAGCAATGCTTACACCTCCTGGAGTTTGGTGGCTATCTGAAAGACACTGTCTGGAATATGTGACCACTGAAACAGTAACAAGCAGCGGAGAGAGGATTTTCCTCCAGACAATTTCCTTGAACTAGGTTGACTTGCTCTGTACAAACAGCTTACATGGTGATATGGTAGGAAATGCTGCCTCTCGAGTCCAGGCGAGCACCACGGTACCATTCCCCAACACCTACAGGGGGGCCTGGTGTTCCATTCCTGGCCAGACCCCCCATTCCCCAACACCTCCAGGGGGGCCTGGTGTTCCATTCCTGGCCAGACCCCCCATTCCCCAACACCTCCAGGGGGGCCAGGTGTCCATTCCTGGCCAGACACGGGCTTGGTGGCCCTGCCTTGTGCTCTGCACTGAAATGAGCAGCTCGTTACCAGCCCATGAATTTTCACCAGCCCTTTTAAAGTCGCTCGAATTAGCAAGTGGCCCTAGATGAGCCAAGGTGCAACAGGGACTCACAGAAGTAGATGCTGTGACTTGTGCTAACGAGACAGAAATAGCAGCGTGACTGGGACCCCAGTACATGATATGACACGTGCAGCTGTCTAAACAGCTCTGCTGCCACTGTCACTGCGTGCTAATGGCATTCCCTTCTGCTCGGCCTCGTCTCACCACTTCACACAAGAGCTTAAAAATTCAGGCCCTTCCAGCTCCACCTAGACTGAACTACTTACTTAAGCAAATAGGAAAAATAGCCACACAACTGGTTGAAATATCACTCCTTTGGAAAGGAGTGGGGAAAAAAGCTTGGATCACATGGCAAAAACTTCCATACCTCTTATTTCAGGTGTATGAAAGAAACGGTGGAAAAGGAAAGTAGTAAGAAATAAAAGCAGGTACATCTTCTATAGATTAGCAATCAATGCAATATTGTGAACATATCAAAAGAGGAATTTCTGTTTACCTGTCATCTCCTTAAGAACATATTTTACTTGATAAACTACTTTGTGGTGAAGTGCTGCATGCATTTTGTGCGCTTTTATGTCTGAAGAGTCTTAAAACAATTTCAATCACAAGAACATGGATTAGAAATATCCCCAGTAATTTACCAGTCCAAGAGATGTATGCCCATGGTGCTGTCATGTATCTTAATTTTAAAACCCACAGTTTTTGCTTTGAGATTCATACTCTAATTGCATTGTGATCCCAGCATGATTTTGGATGCAGCACTCCTGCAACTTCAGTTTCTTCTTCATAGCACCCATGCAACCTGTAAGATGTCAAGAGCTAAAGATGTCGGTCGAAAGACCTTTCTTCTCTAAGTGATTATGTGTCCCTACAAAAGACATTACTCCATGCCAGAAAAATCTAGCTCAAATCATTTTAGGAGGCTTTGGGAGCATACAGGTTTTGTAAATTCTAGATGCTATCACAGGAACTTAGACCTAGACTTCTATTTTAGATGCTAAACTGGAGGGAAATTTTAAATAAATGAAGACAAGAAAAAACAGAAGCTTATTTGTGATTGGATTGTGGCACCAGAGTACTAGAAACCAGCTAAATACAGTAAAATAAACACCAGTTTTTTACTAGCCAGCAAGAAGGATGCAAAACCTGAAATTATCTACCTTGCTAGCATAAAACATCTCTAGTGAAATACAAGGCTTTTCTGGGTCTGTCACCTGCCAGATGGACTCTGCTGTGCACAACAAACAGGAGAGCTCCCACCACAGGCACCAGGGATCAGACTCAGAGCAGTCACCAAAGAGCAAAGCAGGCACTGCTGTGCCTTCTCCTGAAATGTCCACATGGCCAGCAGAAAGCATCTGCTCCCAAACAGCGTCATTGTGCGTGTAGGGAGCTGACTCCAGTCAGCTTTTGTAGACAGGAAAGAAAGTAGAGATGGTCAGCCTTTGTATGTGAGGGCTTTTTACCAGCTTTAAATTCTTTTAAGAAAATACCATTGATTCAAAGGAAAGTAAACCTAGATGTCAAAAGGAATGCAGAAAATCACTTCCCAAAAGCAAGCATTTCTTTCACAGCATATTGACAAAGCACCAAATGCATTCAGAGCCCACAGAAATGTAGCAGGTTGAGGATTTACAGATTCTTGTTAAAAAAAAAACCAAAACAACAAACCAAACTACCTCATGTGTGGCTTAAAAGGGAACTGCATATATAGATATACCATTAAAGACTGTATAATCTTTATACCTTTATAAATGTGTATCTTTACAAACTTCCTAAAACTCAGGCAGTTAGAGAAAAAAAATAAAAGCAATCTTTATGCATGCCAGCCTAATAGAAAAGTCATAGCCCAAGATTGCTACTTGGCCTCAGCTGCAGGAAGATTTTATATCCCATGCAAGGAGACCACAGTCACCTGTGCACTGCCCCATTGAGAACCATGGGCATTGCCCACTGCTGGCAGTGCCAGGCACCTGGGCAGGAAGGACAGGTGAGGGTGGAGAAAGCCACGTTTGATGGAAACACTCAACATCTGTGCAAATTAATGAGTTCAACTTAATTATCTCCCAACAGAAAGATTAAATAGGGTGCAACTGGTGATATGAAATCATCCTAATGGGTTCCACTGCTTGAATCCACCACTCATCAAGCTGAATTGATTTTTAAACAGTGGAAATTCAAACAACTCCCATGAGAAAGTAACACAATTCCCATCTCAATCAAACACATTGTAATAGTTACATATGAAATGTGATTTTTCAAGAGGGAGAGTCGATTATTTCTCCATCTTTCATTCTTTAGACCTGAATTGATGGTATTATCAGGCAATGCTGGAATACCAGCACACACTGAGGATGTTAAGTGTACAAGCACACTACAAAGAGTATTTTGCAAATAATTCAAGAGTGCACTTTTAAATAAAGGCTGTGGCTAGGTATTATATGCACTCGTTTTTCAAGCAGGACACTTAGCATATTGTTAAGGTCTTTATAATCCAAATCTCCTAGAAATCAACTTGCAAGTATGCAAATTCCCTTAAAGTAATTTAAGACAGCAATTAATTTATATTTAATAGTATGTTCCCAAAGCAAATATTTCATATTCTGCTGCTAATTTTGAGTATCCAACTGAGCTACTTCAAGTGTACCCAAACGTAGAATGTGTCATAAATCCTGCACACAGTTTTTACTTCAGCATGAACAATTTTTGAGCAGAAATCACTACTGAGTTCAAGGAAGCCCTGGTTTCAGAAAAAAAAAAAAGACTGTGTATTTTAATTAAAAGACCCCCCACTGCTGTACAAAACTAATCCCCATCTTTTCACATGCACATGAGAAAATTTCTACATAAATACATGAAATATCATACATCCTTTTGAAGACGTTTTTTCTGCCATGACCTCTGAAGACAGACTTAACTTCAACTATTTCCACTTGAAGAAGATATTAAAAAATATGTATCTACAACTGAAAATAACTATCTAGACCTGAGATGCTGCCTGACAAGTCCTATCTCAGACGTGATTAATGTGCTGACGATTTGCCAAAAGAGGGTCCATTTATCTGCTTGGTGGGCAAGCAAACATTTGTGAGAACAATTGGTATCTGTGCACTCAGCCACAGACTGAGTGGTCATCAGGTGTTAAGTAGCAACTGACATTTTAAATGGAATCCAAGGGCTGTCAGCATCAAAGGTTCACTGAACTGGAGCAACTGAAAGAAAGGTGAAAGAAAGAAAGGTAGAGGGAAGGGAGCAAATGGAACAGCTGGATGTCTTCTCAGTGGTAGTCCTGTAATCTGATTTTTGCTAATCAATACCAAAACAATAAAGCATTTCCAATATTGGTTTTCTGTAGTAATTCTTCATTTAATCATACTTGCATGAATGGAAATCAAATTTACACAGCTTTAGAGTGAGGCTCTATTCCAGGTGACATCAAAGACTAAAACAGGAGGGGGAAAAAAAGGGAAAATAAGAAAAAAACCACCCTGTGCAATGTTAAATACCTAACAGGAGATGACAAATCAAATGGGAATTACTGTGGTAAAAACATAATTAAAAACTTGATTGAAGTTAAACAGAATTTACATAACACTACAAATTAACTTTATGCTGAAAGTATTCACTGGGAAAGCAATAAAAAGGCATTTCATTAGTAATCTATATTTAAACAATATGTACAATAGAGTTGTTCTAATGAGAAATGTAGGGGTTTTAATAACAGCAGTTTCCAATGGCTGCCAAGAGACACTGCTATCATGGAGATCTCTGCACATAAACAAACAATCTTTGGCAACACCGTGTGTGGATCGCAGCCCTGAGACTCGGCACAGGTTGGTGCTTTAGAGTTTCTTGTTATAAATTAACTGCCTTAAAAACCTTGTTTGATGGGCTACCCATCATGCTGGGCCTCCTGACTTTGTGTGAAGGCACAGCCCAATTTTAGCAGGACCAGGATTTCTGCTTTTCTTTAAGTTTTGCTTCTTAAAAATGTATTACATTTTCAGAACTACACATCTGTTGCTATGACATTTCATTCCCATTCCTTTAGAGACATAAACTATTTGTGATAGCGATGAAGAATCATACTGCAATCATTAACTAAGTCACATAACACTAAATTACTGGTAAAATCGTAATACTGAAAATAGTACTAAAAGCACATTAAATACAAACTACCCAGAGGTGTAGCATTCACTCCAATTGCTAATGACAAAACATAGAGGAAATGAACTACTAAAATCCCAAGATGGAAACTTCCTACAATCCATGATGGAAAACATAAATACAGTTCATCCCAGACTTCAGAAAGAATCCAGAAAGATCCCATTCCCTTAATGATTTCTCATTCTTCCTTGTATCATTCAAACATGTTTTGGTCTTTTTCAAGCCACAGATACTTCACAAATTCCGATGGAAGCTCAACAGGCTCATGGCAACAACCCTGCTTGGTCATCTTTTATAAATAATTCAGTTCTCTCCTCAGGTCATCCAACTACAACCTTAGACCCTTGTCATAAAACCAGTGGGGTAGTTCACATCAATACTGTTTCCACACTTTTACTTTGTAAATCTAGTGGCAAAGTCTACAATTTCAAAAAAGGATTAAGCTGCCTTCAGGTACAGGTAGATACTCCTGGACAGCTTCTGACTAAAATCAGGGGTTTGACACTAGAGACAGTTTGCTGCCTTTCTCTATGGAAAACACTTCAGGGAAGTCCAACCTGGGCAAGAGTGACTCTGAAAGAAAAATAATCAACCAAGAAAATTCATCAGATTCTCTATTAACAAGACTGAAACATAAAAGCTTCTTCTGGCACTTTTTGACCTGACCCAACTATTTTTGTACCTTTCCTGTAAATAACTGTTGTGTGCCCTGGTACTATAAAACAGGATCTAGTAAAACAAAGTAAAACCTACAAAAGCAACGTTTGTTCTGTGTCTTGTCATGACAAACATCAGAAAGCTGCAGGTGAAAGGGGGCACTGGATACTATGAAACTATAATGTTGAAATGGATGCTGCCTTCAAATGCACTCCAGAATATTGAGAATAAGACTCGATTCCTTTGTTTGACATGTTTCCCACCTAAATGAAAGGACTGATGTGAAATGGCTGTAAGCCAAATAGTTTATTTCCCAAAGTGCCTCAAACACAGGCCCTGAGAGCAGGAATCAAGGGAGATGCTCTGCAGACTCACCTGGAGCCTGCAGAATAAGGAGCTCTTCTGAGACATGGAAATAGACTGCAGTTTTCTGATTACTGCTGGACTACTGTGCTCACCGAGAGATTGTCTACATGCACATCCCCAGGTTTGTAGTGTGTTATAGCAATCAGTATTTTAAATTTTTATGCCATTAGACAGGTTGTCAAATGTGCAAGGAGACGTTAATATAATCATAAACAATATGTCTGAGACATGTTTTCTTACCAAACTGAGTTTGTTTTGGGTTTTTTGTCAGTAAGAAATAAAACAAGCAAATGGTGCTTCATCCTGTTTTGGCTGCTGAACTACACCAAAAAATATCTACATATATATTAATTTCCTCACATTTGCTGAAAATTTTGTTGATAACAAAACTGAACTACACTAAAAAATATCTACATATATATTAATTTCCTCACATTTGCTGAAAATTTTGTTGATAACAAAACTGAACTACACTAAAAAATATCTATATATAGATTAATTTCCTCATATTTGTTGAAAATTTTGTTGATAACATTTGTTGAACACTTGTGTACTGTGCCAGTCTCACTGTTCCTGTCCAACCCCCCACCCCTAATTTTAGAATTATTTATTTCTCTAAAACATGCATATATTAAAAAAAAAAAAAGAACAAAAAGTAAAACAAACCAGACCACTCTGTCTTGCCTAAGCACATGAATACCAACGCCATCTCCACAAATGGGTTTTCTTGGAGTAGAAAGGAGACAGCCAGCTTACAAATCTCTCTAAGCAGATGCAAGTCAGGAAAGATGCACAGTGAGTAACATGACAAACCTCACCAGAATCACTTTCCTGGCAGAGCAGATCCTCCCCAGCTTGTTGTGCCAGGCTGGATTTCTCCAACTGGCAGAGAAGGGCAGGAGGAGGCACATTGTCCTGGGGCTCACCCGGGAGCAGTGAGCTCAGGAGAAAGGAATTGCCCCATCAGTTCCGAGAAGAGCATCGACACACTGGAAAGCAGGCTGCACTCAGGGCTTTTCCTTTTTTAACACAGTGTATTTATACACAAGAGAATGCAGCTCACATGCAGTATCGACCCAGGTTGGAGAGACTGCACTTTCACCACAGAGGACACAGAGAAGGCACACATTTCTAAAAGCTTTTTCTGTGCTAGCCTTATTCTGTACCCTGAGGACAATATGCAGTCTAAAGGGGATTCTGGATTTCGGGGCAGAATGACTTAACTAGAGCTTGCAGTGGGAATGAAAAATATTACAAAAATGTGTTACAGTAAAACCCACAGGTCTAGCCAAGAGTGCAAGTCCATTGTGTTATGCACTGTGCAAACCCAGGAACATGAAAAGGCATTTCAAAAGGCCTGTAATTCAAGGAATAAAGAGAGAAGTTCCATAGTATTTTTAAGGCCACATATAAAAATACAAATGCCCAGAAATATAACAAGAAATGGATTTTTATAAAGTTGCTGCAAGCTTTATATTTTCCTTTAGATGAAAACTATCAAATTAATTATTCTTATCTGCTTTTTGAAACTGAAAAAAGCTGTGACTTTAATTACATATGTTAGGAAAAGGGATATTGGGAAAAACAGAGGCAATGATTAGTGGGAAACTGGATATTCCAATATGCTCTTAGGATTACTGATTATAAGTAACTGACAAGGCAGGCAAACTTCCCAAGGCCTCTAAGAGCTGTACCAGCCCCCCTGTCCACAATGAATTCCATTCCCTGCTCCCTGTTCCCAGGGTGTGCCCTGCTGGCCAGCAGGTACCTGCAATAAGCCATTGCTCAGATCTGAGAACAGGATACTGTACAGCAGTGCTGCCCACTGGCTCGAGCTTGGAGAGCACCAGGAGAGCTGAGACTGTAGCATGGCACATTTTGTTTCTAAAGCTCAGATTGTTCACACCAAACCAGCTCAGCTGTACCGCAAAGACTTCATAAAAATCAGAAGCAAGCACCGTCTTCCCACACATCAAATGTTGAAGACAGTCCATTGTAAAATCTTTGTCTCCAGATTTGGGCAACCAACACAAAGCACTTGGTACCTAAATCCACACCAAGTGGAATTGATTAAGAAGTGATAATAATTATAAAATTGTTTGCTGAACCAAATGAACAAAAAGACAAGATGGGCTAGGTCCTACAACTGCGACCTCCCTTCTGCTATTAACATCTCCTTGCTCATTTGACAACCTGGAGGCAACTGCAATCCATATTACACAGGAAAGACCATGTGACAAAAGAGACCTGGGCACACTGGGAAATTCATGACTTCTGAGAAGACTCTTAGCATATGCTTTTTCTGTTTTCTCCTGAATCTGTCCTGTCTGAAATGGGGACAGAGATAGCAGCACAACTTCTGTAGGAGGCCCCAGCGTAGCTAGACCCCCTTCATACAGCAATAGCCACTACAGCAAATCCCTAGAGGAAACAGCAGAACAGAGAGGAAGCAACACAAACAGCTCATCCAGCAAACTGGGAAGAACTGAAAACCCGAACTCTGCCTCTGCAGAGCCCAGCCTGAGCAGCCTCAGTGCCCATCTGTTCCTGCCTTACCTTGCCCATGGCTCACACAACTGCTGCTCTGCCCTGCAGGCAGCTCTGTATGCAGTCCAAGCTCTCTGCACACAGCAACTTGCAACTACCTCTACAAGTGCAAGGTGGCAAGGCAAAAGTGAGCTTTCCAAAAGTGACTGGAAATGGATATCTAAACTGAAGAAGCTCCTGAACTGCTTCTTATGTGAGACAGAGGGACTGCCCTGAAACACGGTGCAGCTCAGCAGGGCATCCTGGAATGGAGCAAATGCTTCCTTCTTCCTTGTAATCCAAGAGCTCAGCACTGCTGCTCCAACACAGCAGCCATGGCAGCCACAGAGACCATTCAGGTGAAAAACCAGAACATACATGAAGTGCAAACTAAGGGATTTTGCAATTTTTGCATAAGAGGAGGAAGAAGTCTTTAGCTTTCAGAGACAGAGCATTTAGAAATACACTAGTTACTGGTTTAGAGTCACTTGCTGGATGCTGTTGGCAAAAAAAGCAAGCTGAGGGTAAAGTGATCTAGTATACCAGATTTGTACAAAACATTGTTATTAAAAAACTCTCAGTTATGGGTTAGAAGAAGTGGTAAAACCTAAACACTGCTCCTACAGAAGACACAATCTTTCTCCAAAGACAATCAAATACAAACAGTATTTTCAGCTGCCTGTACACAATGCTTTTTCTGTCTTGCTCCATGGCCCAGCCTTGCAATCATTTCACACCTATAGCCACCTCCAAAAGTATACTCTGACCTCCCATTAAGTTCTTTACTTACTAAGAATTAAATCTGAATTTTTTAACCAATATTCTTTTTGTGTCTATGCACATGAGTGCATGCATATTGTGTGGGTTTATTTTACATAACACTTTAACATAAAATTAAAATGTGTTAATGGCAAGACAGAAACCTCTGGTAAATGCTCTCTTCCCACTTCCAGCAAGCTTACCAGAAATAACATCAATTCAGCAGTCCATGGCAAGTGAAAGTATGAGTTAGTACATGTTAGCTAATGCAAAAGGACTTCTACAAATCTAATAATTATACTTAATTTCATATACAAAGGTCAGCATTTAATTCTCTATAGTTTTGTATTTCAACAGATTAAAACTTCAGCAATAATTTACTGAACATAAGAAATAATACCACAACATTAATTACCTGCAAACAGCAACACTGCAGAGATTTTAACAGGGTGTATTGGAAATGATACAGTATTTTAGCTAGTGCACCCACACTTCAGCCATTTTTAGAATGTATCATTAAAAAAAGAAAAAAAAACCCGAATTCTAAACCTAACAATTTCTTTTAGTACTCCAAGTCAAAATGAATGCAATTTAGTTGAAAAGCTGAATAATTTCCAGTTGTGAGAGAAGAGGAAGTAATAACCGTAACTGAGGTTGAAAAGCAGTGATGCAGCCAGCTTAGAGCAACACCACAACAGGCAGTTTGCATAGAAACCAAGGCTGAACCAAAGTTTAGTTTAACCTTACTAAACAACTGTATCTCAACAGCACTGCCATGATCCAGTAAGGTGTCCTCAAGTTTCACTATGGGTGTGACAGAAGGGGATATTTATCCCATGATGATCCTGGCCTCCCCACCTCTAATCTGCAGGCCAGGCTGACAAACCAGAACTGACAGAAATGCCACACGAGATGAAGCAGATTGGGTGACTACTACAGAATTGGCCTGAAAAGGCTGGCTAGCCTGTGTAAAAGGGAAGAATATGTTGGCATTGTTGCTCATACTCAACAAAAAAAAAAAGCCAGTACTATTAAAAGGTAGAGGAATACTGCGAGATGCAAGGATGCAAGATTACTTTAAAGCAAAAATGGTAAAGACCTATTGCTTCTGATTCTCCTGTGCAAGCATTTCAAGCTTTGACCCTCTGAGCTCACAAAGCCACACCCAGATCCATTCATTTCAGTGTTTTCATTGACAGGCTGAAAAAAACCCCATTCACTTCCCTCCCACTGGGCCTAGCACTAGTATTTTAAATATACTCCCAGTGCATCCAAAATCCACAAATCATTGCTCCTAACACTCTGGAAGTGGAAGAGAAAGTCACCTAGCTGGTATACATCTAGCTGGTTTCAGCAACCTGGAACAGCATCCCACTGGCACAATGCTGCCCTACCTGTGCATTACAAAGCCATCACGGAACTAGATTTTAAGAAAACCATGGTACACCAAACAACTGCTACCAATGGTTTCATTTTCATGCAGGACAATAATAACTAAAACCAATAATCCTGATTTCACGTTTCTCAGGTGCACAACAGCTAGAGAGAAGGAAGCAGCAGCCCCAGCAGAAGATGCATTGGTGCAATGGAGGGCACAGGACACTGCGTGGGGCTGGGGGCCAGCAGACGTGGGGGGCTGGGATGGCAGGGGCCATTCAGGAATGCCAAGGATTTGGCTCTCCCCAGCCAGATGAGTTCACCACACTGAGCCAGGGTGGACAGTGCAGCTGCAATTTGTAAATGCTGAGGCAGGCCAAGGCGAGTGGCATTCCCTCCAGCTGCCAAATTCCAGGCAATTAGAGCCACTGGCGCCCTCGGCTCCCTGGTGGGAGCCTGGACAGAGGTGCAGCAGCAGGGGAGAGCCTGTTACTGGGGCAGAGAGGAGGAGTGCTGCTTTATGGCAGCATGGCAAATCAATTCCATTTTTTATTGCCACTGCTGCATATTATTATACTCTCTGCATGGCTTTTTATGAATGTTTGCCTTACCATAATCTATTTGCCAGAAATCAATAGTCCCTTATCCTTGCAAACCAGTAACCAATGTCACCATCTTTCCAGCTTGCAGATCAACTAGCATGGCCCACTGCATCCAGAGCAGGAAATCTGGTTTCTTAATTGTCACATTTCATACAAGTCTTCAGCTAGGAAAGCAGAGAAATACACCTATTGCAAGGCAGCTGCCAACAGCTCTTAAATCAAAGCCTGTGCCTTAAAATACGCTTTTCCATTGAGCAAGTACAGAGGTACCACTACAGACCCTCCTTAAAGAAACAGCTCCTACCAGGAAAATGAGCATTTTGAATTGCCACATCAGGATGTGCTGGAGATGGTTTGTTCTCAAGAGAATTAAAAAGAAGGGAAAGATGCTCTTAAACAATTCATAGGACAGCTGCAAAAATTGCTATTCTGTGTAAGTAATACAGAAAGGACCAGGTGTGAAAGGTGTTGCACATTTATGTAACAGTTTTAAATACAAAAAATTTTTATCTCTCATGAGAAAAAAGAAAAGCAGAAGAGACCCCATACATGTAATTAGAACATAAAAAAAAGAGTCATGATATTCTGCATATCTCGTTGCTATCTCCACAAATTCCTTTCTTCCGTTATCAGCCCTGTGCTGAATAACCAGATTCCAGTCTCCAGCCTTCACTCCAAAGTTCAGGGCAAGTTCCCTAGAAATTCTTGTTCTGGATTGTTGTTTGATTTTCCTTGTAATTCTTTTCTTCTTTGCTACAGAACCTCCCAAAGCAGGAATAATGTTTTAAGCATTTTATGTTTAAGCATCTGTATATGCCCCTAGCCTCCATATTCTTTCTAATTTCACTTTTGCTTGGTTTTAAAATGTTCTCTACTGTAAAGGGGATAACAGCTCTCTTTTCACCTTCTTTTGCTTATCTCCATTTACTGTTTATCCTCCTATTATGTATCTCCCAGCGGGCAGCATCTGTAAAACAGCTCCTCTGACCCCCTCCTGACTCATCTGCAGCTGTGGGGGTTGTACGGAGGAGCTCCACCGTGGCTGGTTGCAGAGCTTCAGACTGCTCCCTCTGACCCTCACTGAAATAAAAACTCATTGCCCAGGTGATGGTGCCTCAAGGTCTTCCAGAAAATCTTCAGGAAGAAGGGTTTGCTCATCACCCAGAACAGAGGGTATCTTCTTGGAGAAACGGCAGCCTTTGCTGGGACATAGGAGACTGCAGGAGGTTCTCTGCTCTATGCGAGCAGGTAAATCCCTTTTTCTTCCCACTGACATGGAATAGATTTGAGCAGAAGTTCCTATGACTGGGAATATCCCTGTAACTTAAAATAACCAAGAAGACCACACATAGTGCAGGTAGGAGCTTCTTCCCTGTCTGCAGCACTGAAGAAACAAACCAAGAGTGGGTTTTATATACAACTTTATGTAGGTAGTGCAGGTACTGAACCCTTACCAGAGATGAGCTCCTGCATGCATGGCTGTGTGTGCCCTCAGCTGCCTCGCTGAAGAACTGCCACAAATCCAGCACGGAGGTGCCTGTACCCACCCAGCCCTGCCATGCTCACTGCCATCCTCCATCCCCTCCTGAGGGCACCACCGAGCTAGAGCAGAAGGGATCACCTCATGCCCTTGCCCAGCTCAGCAGCCGGTTGGATGTCCATCTATTTACAGGAATAAATGCCTTTTCCTGTGACCATCTCTGACCACGAAGTGCAAAATGCAATCCTGCTGCTGCCCCAGGCAAACAGGGGAGAGGAAGCACCCGCTTGCTGCTCCTGTGAGCACCCCCATGCTTTGTCCTCAAGGGACTCTCTGTTGCTGTCTAATACTCTTCTGCAAATGGGCAAGTGCCAATTTCCACTCTGTCAGGACTAGTAAATTTTATGTTTGTAATTCCTGGTTGGTGGAAAGAAAATAACAGTCTTGTTCATGAAAAGCCCAGGGTAGGTGGTACAAAACAGAGAACTGGGAAGCTGCTCTGAGCAGCTCTGGATCCATCAGGCTGGGCTCAGATTACACTTCTGCAAAGCCATAAAACTGCTTCTGTGGGGGAGAGCCATCATTCAAACGGCAGCCTGAGATAAACCACAATCTGATGACTGTCACAGTCCCTTTGACACCAACACTTACCATCTCCTAGTGTTTACAGACTAATCACTTTAGCCTTCCCAACTGGCTGCAGCTGCTCATCATGACTTGCATTTTCTTAAAGCCTCACAGAGCAGACACCCAGAGCTCTGTCATTGCCTCCACTCCTCGGTCTCAGACTACCCAGAAGGAGAACGAAAAATACATTCATCTGTACAAGTCCTGTGGGGTTCTCATTTCCAGGGAATGCTTAGGATTTCACTAGCTATTATTCACTAGCTATTAAAGAACAGCCTTTCATATAAACCCAAAACTTAACAGCAACTCCAGTAACAGTTAATTTAAAATAAATAATTACAGAAAGAAATTTAAAAATACTTTTATTACCAAATTTTAGAAAGGTTTTCTCAGATGCTGAAGTTCATATACTTGTAATATACACAGATATCTTGTTTAATGCCTAACTTTTTTTTAATAAATAAATTATATAAATAGGCTTCTTTGATTGCTCAGAGCATCCATCATTAAGTACTGGGGCATAGCTTTAGGCATAATTGTACTACTGAATTCATCAGCTGCCTAATCATCATTCATTTTGCATCTATTTCTGCTAATTAAAAAAACTCCTAACAACTTTTACATAAATACCGCATTTGTTCTCCGCAAAGGCACAAGCCTAATTTACCAGTGATTAACTGATTATCTAATTTTATAGCTGTCACTCTGTAAAGACCAGCACCCAGAGCCACCAGGAAAGAGCAGCAAAGTCTGCCAGCCTTACCTGCTGTCCTGCACACTGTCTGAGACGGGCAGCAAGGGTGGCAGCCTCGGCAGGGACTGTGCACACAGGCTCTGCTGATCCTGCTGGCTGTAGAGGACAGGTCCTCTCTGGAAAACCTCCCTTAGCTCCTGGGAGTGCTAAGACAGGGACTAAGTGACCCAGTAGGAGACCAGAAACCTGCTGGCCATAAAAAATCTGTCAGGGGCACTACACAGCACAGGAGTTCAGGGTGGTTATGCAGCCTTGCAAGATCCTCGGCAGCACGTTGGAAATTAACTTCAGTGTGTTCCTCTGCCCTACCCTCTTGACTGAAACCCAGTATAATGCAGACTGCAGCAGCATCCCCTCTGCTTAGACCCCTGCTAACTCCAAAATCTTTCACTTTCAAAGAACAGCTGTCAGCGTTTAAAGATCTGTCTGGCCAGCACTGGGAAGCAGAGGAAGAACTGCCTCAGGTACCCCCTGATCTCTCCAGGTGCACGTGCCCTGCTGAGAGCAGAACCCAACCAAAACCGCATCCCCACCGGCTACCCAGACCTCCTGGGGGAACTGCAGTGCTTAAGAGGTGAGGCAGAACAGCCCTACAAGGAGTAGGTTGGTTTTTTTTTCCCTCATAACCCAATTATGTTTAATTGGGAGATCAAGTAACTTGAGAAATGTACCTTCAGACTGTGCAATTTTCATGAATTTTCACCAATTTCCAAGCATAGCTGTTGCCAACCTTGTCCTGGTTCCAGAGGTACATTCAGTAGAAGCAGCTGTTAAAGCAAGAATGAACTGGGGTAACAGCACCAACATTAATCTTCTAGGAAAGTGCTGTTCAGCTCTCCATAAATTTTCTATTAGAGTATTAATTAGAGACATTACCACTCCCAAACCCTCCACTCCCTGCAGGTGACAGCAGGATAGGCAAATTATTTCCACAGGCAGGGACAGGCATTTAAGATTATTATGGCACCTTGGATTTTTGTAGCTATGTATTTCAAAAGCAAAAGAGGAAAAGCCAGCATAGTCATATTCATTTTTGATAACAGGTGAGGAATGATTTTTAAATATTCCTTTTTTGACCAAACTTAGTAACACTCTCAAATAGCAGAGGAAGTAAGAAGGAGAATCTATTTCAGCTATGCAGCTACATGGTCATCTGCTTTTTTTACAAACAGGACAAAAGAACTGGGTATTTCCTGAGGTGCTTTTCTTGCTATTACTGAAAGCAATTCCCATCCCAGGGAAGGCATGTACAGCCTGTTCCCAGCACCTCCCCAGGACAGTGCATCCTGGGACCCGGCACATTAGCACCATTCCCAAAGCAGAGTCACACAGCTACCACCATATGCATTTATTGCCTGATAGAGGACCAAACCAGAGACAAACAATAACCCTGCTGTTTTTCCTGACCAGTACTGACTCACAACATGCAATCCTGTACTACTTTTGAAGGCATTACAGAGTCTGTCCCAATCAAAATTTTCATTATGATGCACTAAATTATGGCCTTAGACACATAACAGAGACAAAACAATCAGTTACCTTGGTAGACTTCTTCCTAATGAATAACCAGGCTGAGGGGATGGTGTTATTTGAGGAGTGGAAACACTATTTATTCTAAAGAGAGAATCCCATGAAGAACTGCATGCATTACACAACTCTAACTTGATGCACCAGAAAAGGTGCAACTCAGCGGAACTCTCTGAGGAGGATCTGCCAAACAGTGCATAAGGCTGAGTGCAAGCACGAATGCATCCTAGTGGACTACAGAGACAACACTATTCACAGCAGCAATTAACTGTTTCATAGTTAATACAGCTGCTGAAAACAGTTTCACACTGATAGGGACTAAAATCAACTGACACCCCTTCTATACACAAATACTGAGAACACTGAAAAGCACTAATTCTGAACTTGATTAAAACATAGAAAAAAGCAGCATGCTATTCATAAACACCAACTTCCTTGCCTCCACTTGACACAGAAAGCACTTAGATGCAAATTTATATATGCCATATTAACTGAAAATAAAAGATTGGCAGCTACCATTTATTTAACACCACACTGAAATGTGATCAGAGAGACAAAACGCTGATAAAGTAAGTGCAGGATTCATCAATATTTACAGGAAAAACATGTCACAAACACTTCAGACAATATGTATTTACAAAACACATGGAGCTTACTGTCTAGCCCAACTAAAGATAGATGATAATCTTACTTTGAAACTTTAGTAATAGATAATACCTTAGATATCAACTGGAGGATATAGAAACAGACTTGGTAAGTTTATGGCTGAAGAAATAATGATTCAATTCTCATCAAGTAAGAGCAGATTGCTTATAGATTTCAAATTAGATTTTCTCCACACAATTTCTTCTACAAAAATCCAGTGCATTTTTGAAACTCTCATCTAGGGTCACAAAACAACAACTGACACATAACTTTATACACTACAGCCATGCACTGCATTTTAAAGGTACTGATTTATCTGATGAGTAAGATATTACACAGTTTTTTCAAGTGGCTCACACCGATTTCAGAGCTGTGTAGAAGTCCTGGGCTGAAGCAGAGGAAGAACAGTTTTGGTACGTGGATCAACGCAGCTGAAATGTTCAGGGTTCAATGATGTTTTTCTAAATTTTAAAGCTAAGTCAATGAATGGTCTGGATGCAGGAAATGGGGACGTCAGGCTCTAGATCTGCCAATGGATTGTTACATAAATCACAGTCCACTTCTACACCTGCAGCAGAATAGCCACAAAAAAGATATTTTTGGATATTCCTCCCAACTTATTTTGATAGTAAACACTCCAGGCAAAGGCAGCCTGTTCCTGGGTACTACTAGGGCTCCTAAAATGACAAAGAAATCTTGGAGAAGCTGGAATATAAACCACAGTGATAAACCTAGGATTGTTTACATCAAAAATGCCTGAGACTGGCTAAAATGTGTATTTCTAAATGGAAGCAATTTGAAAAGGTATAAAATAAATATATTTTACATAAATTCAGACCTGATTTTCAAATCACAGTATTAAGCACAGTGTTAATTACCTGCATCAGAATAATACAAGTTTAATACAAATTATTACATTTTTGCTGTTCCTCTTTACCACAAATGTTGTATTAATGGCTACTTAAAAAAATCCCAAATCTGTCAGTAAAAAGATACACGCTTATTTAGGACATTAGAATTATATTTAAGAATTATGTGTGATATCTGAATATATACATAGGTTATCAGAAGAAATAATATTCATGAACATTTTATTATAATATTCCTCAAAGGAAATAATTTCTATTTAATACCATTGTACAATTATAACTTGTACAACAGTGTTGCCGGATATCATAACAGACTGAAAAGAACAATTTAAACTTCAAGAATTTTTGCAACAACATTTCATGTCATAGCATATTTCTTAATATCCTCATTTTATTACCTTTACGATGTTAAAATTACAGGGTTTTCCAAAAGGCAGGTAAAAATCTGAAAACTGTCAAGAAAATAAATTACAGACTGAATCTAGATAAAGTTTTCTTCTCTTTGCTGTAGAGAAGTGAAATATGCACACAACTGGAAGATCTACTTTTCATTTACTAAGCAATCTTTTACACCTCTCCTGTCAACTCCTTGGAGGCACTGGCTGGATCTTTTGGATGTTACATTTGCTAGTGAAATCACTGATGGACTGAAGCCAGTGGCAAAATTCCTACAGCAACTTAATGGGATCAGAAATTTGATTCTGAACATTCATAATCTCCTCTCTTAACTTTTCAAGCAGCAAAGTCATTCCAAGTATGAATTTCTTTTCAAATGTGGTTGACATCCTCCCACCCCAGCAGCAACAGAGCTTACCACATGCAATCACATATGGTGCTCAAACATCCCCGCCATCTGAAATCCAACAATTAATAGTTACCAAGGAACTGGAAGGGTTTTTGACAAGGCAGCATTGCTGAAATGCATTATCAACTTAGATTTTTATAATCCTTTCAAACGTATGCTTAAATTGTGAAAGAGGGCCATCACAAACGCATACATTTTTTAGGTCTCCAAAAGCTGTAACTCACAGTATATTTCAAATCCTTTACATTTAGCAGCAGAAAGCAAGCAAAGAGATGAGAGAATAACAAGGAATAACGTGTTTGCTCTTTCTTTAAGTGGACTGAGTCCCTCCGAGGTTTTTTTACAGCAATTAGCTCCAGCCTGTGAAAGGCTAAGACATCGATACCACATTTTCACATTCTCCTTGCCAAACCAGACACTGTATTCTGAGCCCTTCATTTCTAAATCGAGTTTGCTTCTAAATATATCCTGTCACGCATGCACACGGAGGGCTCGCACCTGTAGTCTGTTACCACTGGCCAGCTCCTGTGCCACAGAAAGGGAAGGTAGCTGCTGCTCTAGGACCTGGCTGCACACACCCTCCAGTGCTGGGGGCTTATTCCCAAATACAGCCAGTGAAGAACACAGACTTGCAGCAGATGGACAGAACAGGTCCCTGCATGGGGCAGCTTTTTACTCTGCCCGCTGGCCTCAGCACTCAGTGCTGCTCAGTGCTCCTTCAAAGCCGCCAGCACAAAGCTGCACCAGGCCAGAATGCCATCCCCAGATCCCTGCATCCAGCTTTTCTCACAGACACCACCAGCACATTGCTGGGAGCCCTGTGGCAGCTCTGGACATGCAGAGAGGTTTCCTGCACAGTGTGAGGAGCTGCTATATCGGACTGCACGTGACTTGGCTTCTCCCTTGAACTGCACCGGGAGAAACTGAAAGAGCCTTCTAAAATGTTTGGACTGGGTAATCCCACTCCTGGAGATCTCTCTGTGCCTCGGGCAGATGGCAAAACCAGTTTTCCACTCTGCAGGTGCAAAAGAATCACTCCAGACCTCTTGAGACACTTAGCAGACACGTAACATCCCTGAGTGGACTCTGCCCTGACTGTGCCAACAGCCCTGTGTGAGCCTCCCCCAGGGCACACGCTGCCATCCCAGCGGTGCTCAGCTCAGCTCTGCTGCCCCACGTTCACACACAGCATCAGCTGGAGATCAGCACTCACCCCTGCCCTTCTGTGCAAACAGGAAATGCAAGTACTGAGCCAGACATGCAAAATCTGACAACTTACCTGAACTCCACTAGCAGCTTAAAATAACTTGCCTGCCTCTGGAAGAAGTTTGGGAGCTTTCAGAGGACTCCTGCCACATGCAGGCTGTGGGGAAGGTGATATGTAAAAAGAAGAGTGCTGTGCAAACTAAGTTCCTCCATGTCCTCATCTGTGTTTCACTCTCATGCAGTCCTCACTTTGTGCTATGGCCAACCATTCCTCTGAAGACCATAAAGCACATATGGGGAAATATGGAGAATACATACTGTGAAGCTCCTGTTCTTAACACTGCATGTAAAATGAAGCTGAAAGAGTGAGGATTTTGCTAATGAGACAATCCAATGGCTCACTGCTGTCCTAAAAGCTGGTTCCACTCCTGGCCACGCTCCTCTGCTGCCAACCCAGTGCTGGCTCCGGCATTCCACAGGCTACAGAAACCTCTTCACTTCAGCTCAGCAAAGGCTCAGAAGGGTGCATGTCTTTGGGCAGTTTAGTGAGCTGATTCAGCTCAATACCTGCTCAGGAAGACTTAAGGGTGGGCAGCTACACACTCACCCAACTAGGACAGCTGACCTAGCCAAGGGGATGCAGTGCAAGCACAGGGGCAGGAGATCAATCTTCCCCTAGCTTGGTGGTTTCAGTTACCTTAAAGAACTTCACTGATAAGCGCTAGATCATGACCATCCCACAACTCTTTCCCTTAACCTGACCTGAGATACTTCCACTACCGAAAACATGAATAAGAATTGAAATTAGAAAGGTTTGCTCTCTTATCCAGTTCATCCTAAACCTCTCCTCAAAGCACAGACCTTTATTAGAACATCAGCTAACATGTTTATATATTTCCTTGCACAATGGGACATATGTTTCATCACAAAGAAAGACTGACAGTAAAGCAGCCAACATTTTCCCCACGATTAATATGTTATTTTGCAGATCTGTTAGCCTCTCAACCCTTTCTTGTAGACCAATACACTCGGAATAGCCAAAGCCTTTTTGATATTTCTTGACCTGGAATTCTTAAACCCTGTCAAGTTCTGCCCATTTCCTCTACTGAAATGGCTGACATCCCAGCTTTTATCTTCTGTGATGCTTTCTTTTTCCAAATAACAGCCCACCCAGAAACTTGATTTTTACATGTCTTAGAGATTACCACAGTCTTAAGTACACAGATGAAACAGTGACTGAAAAAAAGTATCCTACAGCATCCTCATGTTAAGTCTTACAAGATTCTTATTTCTCTGGGTACACTCAAGCTTCAACTCAGGAATGCCATGTAGACAGGAAGAGCAGGAGAAAGAAATTAACAAAAATCAGGCAAAAAAAAAAATAAATCACAGTTTCTGTAAACTTGCCTTTGTTTTATTGTTCTTGCATTTGAACTTTCTGATGAACAAAATCAGAAAAACATTTTCCTTCTTGTTCTTCTAATTCTTCACATTTAATCTCAGTAGAAAAACAACTCTTTCCAAATCCAATATTTGAAATAATAGAAAGTGGTGTTCTACAGGCAATTCAATTTTTTAAAATTCTGTGGTATTTCAACAACTACTTAGTTGAGAACAATTTCAACATTCCACTGTTAATCTCTCCATGCTACCACAATTACAGCTTCTCCTTGTACAACATACAACATTACATGTGTTGCCAGTGACAGATTGCTTGTACCTTTCCAGTAAGGGTACACAAGGCTTCAAAAATACAGTCAGGCTCAGAAAATCCAGTGCATAAAAAACCCACGAGCAGATAGAAGTTTGACATACATGCATAATTGATAGAAGACAGAAAGCAATGGCCAAAAGGAGGCACACAGCTGCCCCACTGCTGCTGCAGCAGCTCTCCACATTGGCCAAACAGGAATAGCAGCAGCAAGGGGAATGGCAGGCGAGGTGGGAAGTCTTCCAGAACGAGATTTACAATCCAGCTATTTAAATATACCTTGCATAATAGCAGATGAAAAGGGGTCAGTGCTGGGACAATACTCTGCCAGCCTCAGAAAAATAAAGCAGACAGCTTGAACGTGAAGTACAATTTACACACCGCTATGGAGAGAATTCTTACTTTTCCAGCACCATGTGGAATTTTTGTCTTTTCTAAAAACCTTTAGTTCATTTCCACCTTTGTGCCCTTGTAAAGAGTTATAAAAACCTGTAGCTAGGGAGGAAGATAAATGGCTTTTTTAAAGCAGGAAAAAGAAAAAAGAGAAGGCAATGTGGTGCACCAATTATTCTGAGCATGTTTACAGAAGGTGAGTGGTGGGGTGAGAGTGTGAGCAGGAGAGCAGACAGCCCTGCCTTCTCAGCCAGTGGGGAGCTCTGGCAAGGATCACACCCCGGCTGACGGGGCACCACTGACCCCAGCGAGATTATTCCCTCCATCGGTCATGGGTGTGAGTGCTGCTCTCTTCTCTGTCCTCCCAAGAGGTCACCGTCTCCCACAGGCTACCACACCAAATTCCCAGGCTTCTCCTGGGCCAGCATTCATGGAAAAGGTTTACAGAACCCAGAAAGGAAGATGGGAACAGCCACAGCTACTCCTACCAATCACAGAATCAGTGTCTCCTGAGTCTCTCCCAGCTGTATTCATTTGGGTTTTTTCCACAGGGCTGTGAAAAATCAATGAGATTTGTGCTGCAAACTGATCATTATGACAGGGAAAGCTCTGCAATGAAATTGATTTGTGTAACTCTAACACCACTACTTACACTCCCCTACAACTTTAGGGGGCAGACACAGAGAACTAAGACAAAGCTAAGCCTCCTAACCTGAGTCTTCCTTATTAAACAAAATTAGCTTTGAAACAGTTCAAATAAAAGTAAAACAGCAGAGATATGGAGAGCAAAATAGTTCAGTAAATGAATGAAACCAGATTAATACATTTTATAAACTACATGCAGCAGCAAAGATTAAAGATTCTGATCTGTCCCCTGTGTTTTGTCCTCATTTCACCTCCTCACAAGTGTAGCACTTGACTATCTGTATTTCCATAAAATCTCAAACACTAAATATGGAAAGTCTAACATGAATATGGAAAAGAGAAAGCCATAATGAGAAACAAAAAAGCTGGCCGTGATTTTAATCCACAACTAATAGTTAAGTAGCTTGCACCAAAATAAGTCCACCCTGAATTAAGTGCTTTGGTCCGTTCAGCAGGTGCACCACACAATAGACAAAGCACTGAAGCAGGAATTGGGAGCTGTTTTCTGTCCTTCACACTTCCCTTTTCAACATGATTTGTGACAAATTATGTCTCTTGTGGAAGGAAAAACAGGCACTCACAACTGCTGACTCAAATGCTGAAGTTTTGGGGCACAGACTGCCTGTTGCTTTGAACGAGCAAGATGGGGGTCCACCCGCCAGTGAATTGTAATAACTGTAATTGTTGTAATGCCTCTGGTAATGAAAGAACTACTAGAGGGCCTTGCCATTTGAAGCACCTGGAGTTTTGGTCTATCCCTCCTGCAGAAAGTGCTCAGCTCTGTGAGGGAAATGGCACATAGGTACCAGAACTCCACGTTTAGAATCTGTAGGGACATTGAACAGCAGACACCGAGTAAGGCCACAGACACATCCCAGCATTTGGAGGCAGGACAGTACACACTGACATCACACTGCTGCACCTGATAAACAGATACAGTGTGCATCTGAATGCACCTCCCTGACTCACAGAACAACCAAGCACAAGTCCAGACACATGTGCCATTACGGCACAAAACCCCTCGCAACATCACACAAGAACCACACATCCATTTCACTCTTCCACTAGCTGCATTACTACATCTCTGCAAATCCTAACCTGAACCAGTAGAAATTTTACTACATAATAAGACACTGTATTACAGTTAAATAATGACAGTTGTCAGTTTTATAATGAAGTCTTTTTAAAAGAGAAAAACATACAAAATCCATCCAGTTTCATGAAATGACCTTATCAGACAAGTTCTGTCTCCACTACAATTAATTAAGGAGACTCAGAACACATTTCAGGAACAAAGTGACCAAGCCCACCATAAGTCTGCTTTGCTTTCAATCTGCTTAGCTTCCATCCATTCTGGGTCAATTTGTACTTATTCCTAGAGAAAAAGCACAAAATACAACCAGAAGAGCAGATACTATCCCATGGCACAAATGCCTTTACTTTATCCTTTTCTTCCCGTTACCATCCTGGCAGAGCACAAAGATGGCACCCACCACTCCTCAAACATCAGGATGTATTGAGCAAATGTCTTCTAGTGAAGGAGAGAGTTCAATTTCCACAAGAGACACTTCCACGAGAGAAAATGATAGACTTCACAACAAGTTTGCAATGCAAATAAGCAAGTTAAAAGCCCTAATGGTATGACTCAACACCATTTTAAGTGGGCAGAAGTGTTCTGTTACGTCCCATTGCTAATTTCTTCTTAAACACTAATTATACTCTAGTGAGAGGATTTTTGTATTTGCAAGCAGGTATCAGCGGCCTATTGAAACAATCATGCTGTGGTCCATTTCTTCATAACAGAGGAATTTCTGTTCTCTGAAGACTTTTATTCATTGGCAAAAGCACATAATATATAAACATATCTATAAATACACAAAATGTATCATACAGAATTTTTGTCACAAAATTCAGGAGCAAAAGAAGCCACAGACATGCAATACTCTATTTAATTTCTGTGTTACACATTACCTTTCTTTCAGAAGTGACTGGATTAGTGGACCCCTATGAAAGAAGACAATTCATTTCCATGGAGAACATTTAAGCATACTTAAGAAGGTTTAAATACCGTGTCTGCAGCAGGTAGAAGTTATGGCAAGCAGCATGGCACCTACAGCTCAAGAACAGAGTGTAATGAGGAACAGAGTGCAAACACAACTGAGCCCCAGAGAACACACAAAGAGTTTCTCAGTGACAGAGAGGACTGCAAAGAATTTTAGGTAACTCAGAAATTCACTGAGCTGAATAAAATCTGCTCTCAGGTTAAGATCCACCTGCAGAAACAGAGCAGAAAAGAGCTCATAAACTCTTATTTTCACTTTTTTTATTTAGCATGCTTTGTACTTTTGCTTCTATTTAAAAGTTAATAATTCCAACACTTAATAAAATAAAATCTTGCTTTCAGAAATGAAATGCTTTTATGCTTTTTTGGAGTGGTTCACCATTGGGAAAGGTCTAGGCACACCCAACTCCGAGCTCTGGGTAATTCAGTGTCCTCTTGGTTCCCTACCAAATCGATAATATGTAACAATCTAGTTTGGTCCCGGAACCAAATTGCCAAATGCACAATGGCTGGAATTCTTTTGGATGAGGTAGTAGCCACATATGTATGTAGCAAGCCCAAAATATTAACTCAATTGCTCGAAATCATGACCTTGGCTTTTATTTCAGAAGTCAAACTATTGTCAGACTGGATTTTGCAGCATAAATGAAACGGAAAACCCTCTAGACCAGGAGAGAGGTAGGTGACAAACTCCATGTGGTTTCACATAGAAACCAACAGTTCAGTAGGACCAGATTATAAAGGCTGAGGACAAAGGTACCACATCTTACTTGTTCAATATACCACTCTTAAAACATGAACAAGGAGTTAGCTGCTCAGGTTCACACACTTTAGGAGGTGTGTTTATCCATGCTATGAGAGCTGAGGTTGTAATACCAAATGCTGGCAAGAGCCAAGTTCTCCTGCAGACCCCCAGTGTATGGTTACACTGCCCTGACATGCCATGCTCTTCCCAGGACAATACAAACATTTCTGTAAAAGGTTGTGTTATGTGAACGTACCAGAGGAGGGTAGTATTTGCTTGGGCATCTCTCTATGGCACACCATTGTGCTGCTTAGGAATGCCCTAAAATAGCAGATCAACTGCTGAACACTTTTGTTAATCTGTGTGTCAGTGATTTACTCAGTCTGGAAAGTGTCTTGGTCCCATACAACTCCACTATCAGTTTTTTACCCTTTTTTTAATCTCCAGATGACATCAGTTTGGAAGAGTACAATGGTCAGTGAACCTTCAACTCCCTCAACACCAAAATTCCTGATGGAAAGTTGACTTTTAACGTACAGCAGGGTGTCTGGTCTGCCAGTGTAACCTCAGGATATTAGAAGGTATATTTTGACATTTGATAGGGGGACAAATAGGCGAATTTACTTTCTTGAAAGCATGTCACTTCTCACTAAAAGATTAGCCACAAAAAATCTTGTATTACCATACTCCCTTTTTCCTTTCTATGAAAGGACATTACCAATTCTTTTTCTTCTGTTTCCTCATTAACAAGGAATGTGGAGGTATGAAATCTCAACTACTATGAAAGTAATCACAATTTACAATCAAAGTAAGATTAAAAACTGGTTAAACTAATTTACCATGCTATTTTCCTCAAACAGCAAAAGCTAGGGGCCTGCTGAAATACAGCGTTTTCATCACAGCAGCGAGTGTTCTTTGCTTTTATGCTGCTCTAGCAGCTGCAACCCATCTATTTGTTTTATTTGGCCTTTTGAACATCTGCATAACTTGCATTCTTCAGATACTAGGTTACTTCTTTCTGTGGATGTGGGGGTGGAGAAAAGAGAAGGGTGACAGACTCCGACAGTGTACCTGATTTTGAAATCCACCTGAAGTCAGACACTCAGATTTATGTGCTTTAGATATTTTGTACTCATAGAAAAAAAACTAAGAAAAAAAAAATTTCAGGTAACTTTGAACAATTAAATTCTAGGTATGTATAACAAAATTGTTAGTAAGAAAACCAGCACAACAGCAATGCATTCACAGCTCCAAAAACATTAATACAGCCAACTCCTATGGAGGGGTGGAAGTTATAGTCTGTGAAGAGCTAGAAGAATAATTAACAGATCACCTCTGACCTAGTCTGCTAATTGTTACAACTAAGTCCCTTAGCACAGTGATAGCACAGTAAATGGGCATAAAACATGCAGATCTTGTCATGGGTACTGTTTTAGACTATTGCATCCACTTTGTTAGAAGTGTGGGTCAGAGCCCACCACCCAGAATTATTTGTGTTTTTTTCCTCCCCAGCCAGTATTCCTCACAGGCTTCACTGCTCGCTCAAATGGTTTGTGACAAGCACAGGAAATGAGAGAATGAGAAGCACTGACACTGGTGACAGAGGAAGCCAGGCAGTGAGGTTTGCAGGATTGTTTGCCACTGTAATTTGCCTTGGTGCACGAATTAATATTGCACTAAATTGTACCAAGTCCTACCTACAGACATTACGAAACCAGCAAAAGCTGCCCTAGACTCAGTCAGCATAACCTACTGAAGGAAAGTACAGATCAATAAACTGCAGATCAGAATCACAGCCACTGCGAACTGCCAGAGTTCCAGCAGATTCACATGAACTTTTGTAATTTGTCTTATGAGTCCAAACAATGGTAGTTCACCAAGCCTCTAATACAGACAAGTAGTGAGACTAGGAAAACACCCTGAAACCAGGGATGGCAGTGCCAGCTCTCCAGGAAAGGACAGACCTAGTATAGAATGGAAGAACCAGAGCTGTAGCCACAGCCATCAGCTTCAGAAGTAGCCATGATTAAACAATATACGAAATTAAAACACTTGTAAAAACATGTCATATTTTCCACTGCAGTCCAACTGCATTTGTTTAGTAAAAAATAGGTTTTTTTCAATAGGCTTCAACTTCTTTGAAAGTTACACCTCATTTCTTGTTAGTCATGAAGATCAGATTACAAACTACCTGGTCTTTCACACATTGCAACACTCATTAAGAACCAATAATTCCTAACCTTGGATTAAGAAATCTGAGGCATTTTAGATTGTCAGCCTGAAATGAATAACACTTAATTACTCCATCAAAATATCAAATGTAACTGAAGAAATGGTCACATCTAAAAAAAATGATTTTTCCAGCTGCACTGTCTGACCTAATTAAAACCCCTCTGCCTACAAATCTTGTCCTGAAAACTAAACAGAAATCCCTCTGCCTCTTCATTTTTACACTAGGTACTAGTTTTAAATTTCTAAAGTGGAGAAACATCAAACCAAAATTGTTTCTTAAGGTGATTTATTTCTCATTTTCGCCAAGATTACTTTAATGAACAACTAGAGTCCCTGAAAGACAGCAACTGGATCAAGGCATTACAACAGCTCCCGTCTCTTTTCATCTGGCAAGTAGGTAATGCTTCAAACATCTTTAATTTCCTATAGCCACAGGGGACTTTAAAGGAATCCAAGAGAAACTTGTAGACACTACTGAAAATCATCAACAATTGCAGCAGCCTTCTGGTTTTACCCATATTTGCCATTCACATCTTCTGTCACACGGGGAAGAGCGGTTGTGGATGACATCAGACATTTGAAGAACCATTTCACATATTTACCTATTCCCTGCAAAGAGCGCATCCCCATGCGAGAGAGGTGGATAAAGCTGGAGGAACTCTTAAGCAAGAATGTTTTGCTACTGAACTGGGCAAGTAAAACCTATTATAACAATTTACAAATGACTGAGAAAAGACAAGTCTCCGTTAAATTGCTTGAAATTTCCTGCATAAAGAATTCTCTGTCTGGGAGAGGATGTTATGAGGAGTAAAAAGAAATGCAAGAGAAAACATGCAATATCAGACCACACAAGCAATCAATTTGGACCATTAAGAGAACAAATCCAAAACCTGCAAATGGGCTTTTGACTTCATAATGGAAGTGCCAGCCAAGTATACCTGTTCTCATCCACAGAAAACCCAGCCTCAATACACAGCCAGTGTGTGTGCATCAGCATTAGTAATAACACTTCTGCACTAATGTACAATAAGTTATACTTCATTCTTTCTGAAGAAGCTGTTTTTTTAATTAACTATAATCTGATCTTATTGTGATGTCTTGGTACATGAAATGTATGAAGGATTTTGATTCCATCAATTTTATTTTCCACCCTTTTTTGCCTGTATGATTCTATGTAAAATACTAATCAAGTCCTTTAAGCAGTTCCTTGACATTACTGGGGAACACATCACCTACGCCTCTATTAGTGCAGACACATGTTGATGAGCACGAGAATGCTGCAGCCATTGAGGTTATAAATGTTGTTTTATTATCATGGCAGCAAGTCACACTACGAACTGCAATAAAATCCCTTAACATTTTATTCATATTCACGGTCATATTAGGTCAAGTGCTTGTGAATAAACTCTAGAGGATGGAGGGCTGGCTTTGAGACCGTTGTTACCAATTGGTTGCATTTTAATAGATTTATTATCCAGCTCAAATTGCAGAGCTGTGACTTAATTTCATCAGGGACAAAATGTTTGTAAGATAAGTTTGAAAAGAGCAAGAAGAAGAAAAATAAATATGAATCTACATAAGTATTTTTTGAGCCACCCTGACACATTAGATGACAGTGTTGTTCTGGTAACTGTGACACCACAGTGGTACACATGCTTCAAGTTACTCTGTTAGTAATCATGTTTTGCCACAAATAATGCAGACCAGTGTTAGTGATACAGGAATTTACAGTCTTCAAATAAAATAACCAAAAGCAGATACATTTGCTCTAGATAAAACCATTGTAAACACTGCTGCTCCTTAACAATGTGGTACAAATGCAGCATCTGTATTTCTTGGATACGAAATTTTAAAAGACCCTCAGCTCCTCACAGGACAGCCAATATCCTGTGTTTTCTGATCTTAATGCTAGCCAGTTTGCTGAAAGCGTTATTTAATCTAATTATGGAATATCTCTCATAGCATAAATATTCCAAGCTCTACAGCAGGCTTCCATTTGTAACTCAAGAGTAGTATAAAAACAAGAGTTAATTGCCTGTACAAATATTTCAGGGTAGCGTTTACGTAATCTACAGTACATTAAGTACCAGAGTTGTGCTCTACTGATAGGTGAAAGAACAACTCTGAAAGGCAACTGCGTTGCCAATTAGCTTTCAACAAATATGTACACAAGCTGTGCTTGCAGGCTTGTGCTCAGCTTCCTCATTCTCCCCAGACTGCCTGCTTCTATAATGGTGAACTCCTTTCCCCTGAAATGCCCAGCTAACTTCACACTGCTGGAACAAGGGAGGATGGCATATTTTATTCAGCTGGAGTTGTAACACATCCAAATTTAAGATCGTGACCTGTGACCAAAGCCACGCTCCAGTCACAAGGACTGAACACAATTCTTCAGTCATGTATGAGCGGGGGTGGGGGGGTAAAAAAAAAATTATATTGAAAAATCCTCCATTGTAGTTAGTCCAAAGAGGATGAGGGTTTGTTTGAGAAAAACACCCCACAAGCCCCAGCTCCTGTGTGTCAGCCCTCCTCAGGGAGGCTGAGCCAAGAACATGTACACCCACGTGCATTAGCTCTCTGCAGCAACACCATGTTTGTACCCAGCAGAGCTGTACACCAACTAAGAAATAAACCTAAGTTCACAAAACCACATGAAGAGACTAATGTTTGCAGTCTTTGGGCAAATCTGCATGGTGCTCCACCCAGAAAACAGACAGACCTCTTTTAACTCAGGAAAGCTGATTACCTTGGGCAGAGCCCTGTGCCTAGGACACTGCTGCATTGCTTTGGGTACCCAGATTTTATCACTGGACAGTGGTTTGGGTGTCACTGGACAATGTGTGCAAATCTTTTGTTTTCTCTTCATTATTTGCTTTGTAGACTACTGCTACCCCCCATTGTTCTAGAGTGGGTCTAAAAGAAATATTTTGCAGTTAGCCTTACAATGAATGTTAAAACACATCTTTCTGCAATGCTTCAAAGTTTCATCCCTTTTCATAAAGTAATTTTATCCCAACTCTCCCCACCCCCTTCCACTCCCCTAAATTAAAAAAAAAGTTATTGCACTTACTAAGATGGAAACATTCTGCAGAATCAAAACAGTTAAACCAATTCCAGAATTCTGCTTCATAAATTCCTTTGGCTCACATAATTTATGTTATATAAATTGTAATTTTGATAATAATGCAGCTGAAAATAAGTCTAGTCTTGTAAGTTGTGTGGGTGTATGGTTATGCTTATATAAAAGTTTAGTTATCCACATTACTTCATAAACGTATGTTTAAGTACATTTTCATGGATATCTATGCTCTCTGTGGGCACGCTTTCTTTCAGTATTTAAGAAAAGTATCACTATGCCATATACTGTAAAGCTTGTGAAACCCTTTTGTTATGTAAAAGTCAGCAAAGCCAGTTCTTCAGCTAGTAACCTCATGCTATTAAACCAGCTGGAGAGAGAGGGAGAGAGAGAGGGAGAGAGAGAGGGAGAGAGAGAGGGAGAGGAAGGAGGCATGGTGAGACATGAAAGCAGGAGCAGGGAGCTGTGTGGCCTTGCTACTGCTGAGTTAGAAAAGTAAATTCTCTTGCATTTTCTGTAAAGCAGTCCATCTCTGGACTCTGTTAGAACAGAAAGGCTTGCCTGATGATCACTCTCAGGCAGCCTACAGATACCAGGGAATAACCAGCTGTTCCTTTGATTCATCTCTGTGTGATGGTCAGTTTAACACACTGGAAATCTGCGGGGCCTTCATTTGCTAATGCAGTGAACAGCACAAAGAAGCCCCCCACTTTTTTTCTCTTCTCAATGACTCTTTTGGAAATGCACTGCTCTCAAATGCAATCTGTTACCACACTAGAATGGCCATTTCATAGAGTGGCTTATCTGCCCACAACTGTAGCGTTTCTCCAAGCAGGTATTTGAACTTCTGTTGAGCAACAGAGGACCTGAGACACGTTTCAACAAAACAATGGGGTCAGCTTAAACTTCCTTCAAGTGTAGCACTACTGAAAACCAACTGGGGCCAGCTTGTGTAGCTCAGGCTGTGCAGCTCAGCCTGAGCAAACAAACACCTCCTTGTTCCTGGGTGTGATGGCCACTGCCTCCCTCTAGGGAGGATGAGCAACAGCAGTCGGAGCCACTGTGCCGGGTGAGAACTTTGGGCACCTCTTCACGAAAGAACTTCACCTCCAACTAAACCTCAGCGGCCCCTGTGCCTCTATGGGTCTTTAACACAGGGCTTCAAAGCCCAAGTTCAACTCTTCAAATAAGGAAGGGGATTCAAAACCTCATTTCTGATGCACCTCTTCCAGATCACAGAGGCCTTGGGATGAGTAACATACTGATGCACATAGTGGGTTAAAGAAAAAAAGCCATATACTGCTAAGTACACAAATTACTTGGAATGCAGTGCAACAGATCAAAACAAAAGACTGAAAATACATATGGTGACAGGACTAAAATAATTATTAAAAGAAGGGCCATAGGAGGAAAATGATTTGCGAGAATAATACAAGCCTTGTAAGAAGCTATGTTATCCTTACATTATTTTTTAACTTTCAAATTGTGTGTGTGTGTATACATATAAACGCACACAATACAGCTTCACGTATCATACTGCAGTATCTAACTGGCCACATTTTTTTATCTCCAATTACTCACACAGTAGCATGTTGCTCTGTTTTAGCTTATATTTAGATATATATAATCATTATTCTCCATACACTTCAGAACTTCCTTGTCTCCACACACTACATACACTAGACCTTTCCAATTATATCAACTGCAGTTTTAATCCAATGTAATGAAGGCACAACTTGTAAATGATATATATAACTAGCTATGCACCAAATTGTATTCCCTTCTCCTAGAAAAAGGTCTGAAGATGAATAAAAGATTTATGCTGCTGCTTTTAAATAAAAAACAGTTGTATGCTTTAGTTTGTATTTTTAATTAAAAGTACTCATTTGCTTTAAGAAATATATGCTTTAAAACTATTTTTTTAAACTTCTCTTTTAAACTTTCCTTTTATGTTTGTGTAATTGTCAAGTTTGTCATTTTTAACATTATTATAGTGGTAAGAAAATGAAAAGAAAAAAAATACACTTAAGAAATATGAACATTTCCAGTCCTCTGACATTTCCTCTAATCTTTTACAGCAACATAACTTGTGGTTAATGCTGAATATCTAGTGGTATCACTGAAGGCAGCACTTAGCCCTATGCATGTAGCTTGATATTAAGTTGTAAAATTGCTTTTCTTGCTACCACAGTTTAATGAAATGAAACCAATGGCAAGAGGAAAATTCTGGAAAACTAAGGATGTTCACACATGAGGATTTCTAAACTCTTCAGAGTTATGTGAACACAGTACCCACCCAAATCCCTAACAGCCAGAAATCACGCCAGTCGCAGGAACTGAAGTCTTCTCCTGCAGTTCATTTGCTGCCCAACAGGTCACCTACAGAAAAGCCCCTTGCAACTGCCCACCTCTCTCCCCTCAGAACCACAGCCAACTTTTCAGACACTACCTGGATATTCCACTGCTCCCACACTGATGACAAGCTGAATGTGGCAGCATGCCCTCAAAATATCACTTGAAAAAATACACCCCCTCCAAAAAAAGCACCCAAAACAACCCAACTATGAGACTCATCATTTGATAGCCTGATTTCTGTAGATCAGAAATCAGCCTACATCTATTTAAATCCATGCAAGGTGGCTGCTTGGCAGATTAAAGCCAAGGCTGCTTTGATTTGTCTTCCTTCTTCACCACCCCTCCACTGTGAAAGATGGAATTACTTCACTGAAAACTCTGGCAGGGGGAAGCTTGCACCAAAACAGGGAAATCTGTAGCAGCCAGAGGCGGCCCAGGCACACACTGCTCTCTCCCTGGTGTTGGTGTGCACGTAGAATATCTGGCACGTTTTCTTCCAGAGAAGAACCCTGCACTGGGAGCACCCAAAGGAGACCTTCAGAGGTGACACCCAGCCAGGCCCAGAGATGTGTCTCGGGCTCCATCACTCCGCTGCTGCAGCGTGCACGCACGGCTGGGGATTCAGGGCAGGAGCCAAAGCTGAACCGGGAATTTCAGGGCTCTCTGCCTCTGCTGGGGTGACTCCAGCAGCTTCTTCGTCAGAGTGCAAAGGGCAAAAAGCAAGGGAACGAGAGTGAGGGGCAGGAACAGCAAGTGTTGCTCAAAAGGATTTCATGTTCCTTCTATATGCAATAAATGTGGAGGGAACAAGCTGATTTTAGCATCCTCACTCTTTCATGTTTAGCTGCATTCCTTTTCTGCTATTTAACTCCTCCCATCTCAAAACAAACAAACAAACCCCATAATAAAAGAACCCCAAATATCTGCCCTAATTTTTAAGTCAGGAATACTTCTTTGCCTCAGTTGCAGGACCCAAAGCTGCACTCAGTTTGCAGAATTTTCCCTGAATTCCTGATGAATAACATCGGTTTTAGACTGTTAACATTTGTCTCTCGGTAACACTGATCTCTAGTTGCGCTAATTTTAGAACAATCTGAATCAATTCTGAAAACTGAACAGAACTATTGAAGCACCATAGATAAAGCTCAGTCAAAATCCTGTGCTGGCTTTTCTCGACTGATATTTGAAACCATACAACTCATCAATATTATGGATTCATATTGACTTTTACCTTCACTCACAGTATTTCTCCAGCTGTATTTAATGGCTATTACTAAAACTATCTGCATTTTAATTTTTCAGCATACACATTTTTCTACTACTTTCCCAACAGATTTCTTTTATTATCATTTTTTTGGCCCACTGCCCTTCCTCACAGTGTCCGCAATCCGTGGAGAAGAGATTGCTGATGGCGTTATCACAGGCAAACAGAATGAAGCTAATGGTAACAGGCACTCCTTGCAAGGTAATTATTATAGGAGAAGGAATGCAAATGAGCCCTAATCTGTCTCACACAATGGCAGAGGTCTCAGATTTGCATTAAACCTTTTGGAGCTCTCCCAGATTGGGGACTGCAGATAACAATGCATCTGCAGCCCAGGCTGCCCCAGCGGTTATTACATTGTGCCCCAGCAGGTACAGTGTCCCTGAATGACTCTCCCCTCTCCCTTTATATCTCTGGTCCCCTCCTCCTTCTCTCCTTCCCCCCAGCTTTGCAGGAAAAAAAGCTAATTGTGCATGCCATTTGGCTGGATTCATGTTTACAATGAAGAAGAAAGCAGCGCTGTTTGGTAATTATAAGAGAGAAATGGACATCAGGAAATCTCCGTCCTATTCCCAGCTATGTCATTCCCTTGCCAGGGAACTGAAGGAAAATAACTTGGCTTTTGTGTGCATCCATGTGTTCAGTTAGAAATACAGGGTTGGCATTTGTAGTGGCCCAACAGACTCTCATTTTACAGAGGCACCTGCTGAACACTTTCAGGAAGCTAATGCTAGACTTCACTCGAATCTAGGCTGAGTTTATGATAAGCTGCGGTCCTTCAGAAGAACCACTGCCTAGATCTCAATTCCCCATCTGATAATAAGCTGTAAAGAATTATATTCTTTTCCAGCACTGTATTCTGCTATAAAAACACCTAAACTAACACCTGCCAGCTGGGGCCACGCTCAGGGTTCACACAGGTGTCTGTGCACTAGCAGATCTTAAAAGAAGAGGTTGTAGGAACTGTGTTTGAGGTGCTGTGATCACAAGCCACATAGCAAAAGGTTTTCCCAAACCTTATCTTTTCTAGCCTCTTCTGTTTGGCTTGTTGGATTAGGAGCATTGGAGTCAAATGTATTGAAACTTTCCCAAGTGAGTGCCTGGTCTCAGGTCAAAACTCCTTACCAGCATGAACAGACTTTTTCCACACTACTGCCTTCTTTCCTGGATGCTCATTTTCTCCTGAGATATTTTTGTCAAATAGGCTATTTCCAAAATTGATCTTCAGGAATCAAAGTCTCTGCCACAGAAATGCAGACTAGAAAATGGAGACTATCAGACTGTAAGTGGGCATATAAACTAACTTCTCAGCATATTAAAACCCAAACAACAACACCAACAAAAAAACCAAAACAAACAAAAAACACCAAAACCAAATCAAACAATCCCCCCAAAATCAAAACAATAAACTACTGCCAGAAATTACCAACTTTTTTGCAACAATTGTTAAAAAAACACAGCTGTAGAAAGTGCTACAGTTTTTTAAATACCATGTAACAAGTTCGTTTTTCAATAATCGAAGTTTTGCTCATTTCCATCTCATGGTGCAGTAGGTGGGGCAGCACCACTTCTTTATAAAGAATACTGGAATACACTACACCTGTCTCTGGGATGGTCTCTGACAGCTGGTATCCTCAAGTAACATTCATCACACCTAAACAATCAGTTTAAAATTTTTAAATTATGCTATGGTTCTGTTATGATATTGAAATTCTCTGAAAGAATCTTCTCCCATTTGGACTGACATTTAAGGTTCTTGCCATTTTGAAGGATTGATATTGTACAACATTATGAATGATCAATCTTTACATCAGAAAAGCAGAAGCTGTCTTGCGCTGGTTAGTTCCCATAAAACAAGAAGGGGATTTTCATCCTTCTGGTTCATAAAGCTGGAAACATTTTCATGTAGTCTTTGTGCTAACTTTCCAACACTAGAAAGCATTTCACTCAGAACACAAGAAGGGGGTATTTTTACATTATCAAGGCATGGCAGGTATCAGAACCTACAATTTAAACTCTAACATGCTCAGGTTCAGATCTCTCACTGGTCTTGAGGCTGCCCCTCCCCAGTGACCAGTTACTATCAACTGCCCACTGCTGCCATTTATATGCTCATAGAAACTTTCTTCCAAGCCCGGATGTAATTGTGGAGAGCCTGACAGACTCACCCTCACTTGGAAGTCAGGGATTCCCACACTGCTGGTGGACCAGCAAAAGCACAGGGCAGAGAAAGTCAGCAGGACAGCCCAAACCAATGTTACTGCCACCTGAACACACCCAGTTGATTCTGCCTGGAGTGGACCCAGCTGTGTCACCTCCTCCTGCCCGCAGACCTGGGGTGTGGAGAGTGGGGAAAGGAGGAATCCTGGAAGATAAGGAACAGGGAGCACAGATGTCTTCATGGGGAACTACTGCTCACTTCTGTGACCCTTGGCCCATCACCAAAGCCATGCACTTCAGGACCACTCTCACATTAAGCATTAACTCAGGCAGTTCAGCTGTGTTGCCGAGTAGCCAGTCAAATATTTACAAGGGTTTCAGAAGGTGCAAGATTAACCTCACCCTTTCAGTGGAAAACCCAATGTCCACGATTTCATACTCTGCTTTGCAAAGCAAGATGTCACAATTCCGAAGCTTTGAGACTTGCAGCACAAAGTTGTTAGAAAGAATAATCCAAACAGGAAAACTAAGAGGGACTCAATGCACACTGTAGACAAAATATTGGCACCACATACAGCGCTGGCAAGTGGAGCAGCATGCTGTGTTCCTAAGGGACAGAACAAGTAAAATCCAGCTCCTAGAGTGGTGATTGCAACCTCACCTGAACAGCAGCTTTCCCTTTGTCCAGACATTTGACAGGAAAGACAAAAATTGTCACTGCTCTCTCAACAGCTTTCCAACCCCGGGCTCCCCCCGACCCCGCCATTCTCACCAGCCTTTTGAGAGTCTCCCTCTATAGCAGCATTCTGCTTTCAGGGATTCAACCTTTCAACTGAAGCATGAGAGATCGCTTATACTGCTGAACCGGTGGAGCTGCCAGCCTCCCCTTTGTTGCACAAGGATTTACACTTGAATGGCCCTGGGAAGCAGAGTCTTTTAAGGAAAGGCTGGTGGGGGAAGACAATTTCCTTGCCAGCATCCTATTCGCAAATCATGTTCATCTAGCAGCTCAGCTTCTCCAGTTCACACAACTACAGAAGCCCTATCGAACTGCTAGTTTGTAAGTTTACTGTGAGGGAGCTTTTATGAATAAATTGCTAATTTTAGCTTACTTCAACAAGGATATACAGAGTCATAAGTGAAGTTCATTTCGAGTCTAAATGTGGGCACTTAATGTAATTCAGTCCAATGTAAATTACATCATTATCTTAATCTATGACTCATTTATGTATTTCCTATTACAGCCTTGCATTGCCATGCACATCATAGTCCATCCACTGGCTTCTGCTGCTTTTCAAGACAGACACTGGGGAACCCCACAATAGCCCAGATGCACAGCAGAAACAAGAGTATGCAAGCCTGCTCCAGCTCAACAGTGGCACACTGGCTTTGGCCCTCTGCTTAATCAGATACACAGAGTGCCCGCCTGGTGCATTTCTGTTCCTAAGTTGCGAATGGGTAGATAATTACTTACTGGGTTCAGGCTATGTCAGCAGTTACCAAGCAGGATCACACTGCTGCCTTTCACACAGCCACACTCTGGTAAATCCACAGTTTTTTGTTTGTCTGCTTGCCTGCTTGGAAGCATAAAGCCTTCTATCTCCGCAGAAAAATAATAGCATCTGAAGTTTGGAAATTGGCAAATGCTAATCTGGCATAGAAATAGATCTGTAAGGAACATTCCTTCTGGATTTAAAATGTTACACCTGCTTCTGATTAAATTCTATTTCCTGAATTCTGAACTGGCCACATGCTGAAACACACAGACAGCACAGCCTGCAGAGTGCTGCAAGGAAAAGGCTAGCACAAGCCAGAGCTGGTGGCAAACCACAGTCCCCATGAAAACCACATGTGCCAGAGACCAAATATTTTGCATTTTGCTTACTGCTAATAAAGCTGCTTCACTTCATTAAAAGCAGTTTATCATTTTATCTACTCACTCTGATTAATTAGCCTCTAGTTAAAATGAATGAGCACTTGATTCGAGGATTCCATTAACGTGACACTGGTGAACCATCCCTTGCATACTTTTTCCATCTTTTCCTTTTACTGTCCATCCTCTCTACACCCAATGTCTTATTAGGCCGTTCAGATTGACATTCCCAGAACCCTCTGAGGATATCAAAACACTTTTAAGACAGAGGTGAGTAAGGAAATATCCCACAGTCCAAAATTCTTCCAAGGCTCAGTTTTCCTGCTGGAGTATACAGATGTATGTAATCTACTTCTCACTGTAATTATGATCACAAGCTTGGAAAGAAACAGCTTGGCAAGAAGAAAGAGCCAGGGAAACAGACTGCGTTGCTGGGAACAGGGGCAAAACAACAGCACCTTTAATACATACAACTTATTTGTCCTTCCAGAATAAAATAATTTTAACTATGAAGCACAAACAGCAGTCAGTTCCATCGAAAACCTGACTTTCTTAGAGAGCGAAGAACTTTCTCCCAAGCCAAATACCATGTGCTGTATATGCATAAAGACAGCTTCTGCTACAGTATATGCCTACAGATTTCACAGTTGCATATGACCGCCAAAATCCCAATTTCTAGCAGCAAAAAACGTATGTTACCATTATTTAGCCAAGCATCTGAACACTGAAATATATCCTAGCTGCTCATTTTGCTGCAAAACAGTACTTTGCTTCATAAACCAAATTTTCTTGTCTAATCAATTGATCTTATTATGACTGTCAGAAATACCCAAATGTATTTGGGAAACTTTAAAAAATAATAAGAAAACCTAAAGCTACACACCTTCCCTTTTCCTTCTTTGGGATTTTAAGCTTCCACTCTTTCACAACAATGCTCATCAGAAGACTGAAAAATCATTAGGCCTAAAACTGCAACAAATCCATATTTTGAGGGAGAAATGGAAGGCAAGAAGGTGAGGAGAAGGAGAAATAGAACTTCCTGGGTCATTCTAACATTTAGATTTAATTTCCTGTTTAATCAATAATAGTAAGTAAAATAGTAAGTAGAATAGTAAGTATGTGAGTGGAAGCTTTCTATTTATGCTACAAGCAATTTAAGACATCTCTTTCAAGACAATAGCTTGGTTAGGGTATGAACTGCAGCCTATAAGCACAAGCTTGAAATTCACCATCCAGCCAGACAAGACTGTATTTGAGAAGGCAGCAAAGCAAGATCTGGTTTACATCACACAGCAGGGCAGTAACTGACCATGAGTCACTGATGCACTTCATCTGGCTTTTAAGGCCATCAGCACCAGATAAAAATGTTTTAGGACACATTTTACAAAGCACTCCCCGGTCTAAGTTACCTGGCCAGTTCAAATCTGCATAGAATTTTCTAGACAAAATTTTCTTCATGGCAAGGCTTCCAAGATGAAGTATCTTCTGTGCTGCAGCTGGCAAGGTCTTAGTGCAGCTCTCCACTGTACTGGTTGGGCTAACTGAACAGGAGTCTTCCCGCGCGTTAAGCCCAAAAGGGATGAAACAGGATGAATGATCTCTGCTACCACAGCCTGGGCTGCAAGAAGTACCCAGCCTTCACAATACCCTAGGCAGCACCACATAAAACCATGTGTATGCCAAACACAGTAGAGAGACAAAAAACCCTGGAAAACAGGATTTTGAAATATCAACTCGTGATTTTGGATTCATACTTTAAAATACTTGATTTAGGAATGAAAAATTCTGCTGGTTTGGGATTATTATTTTCTTATGAATGGCCCATTTTTTTAAAACTTATGACGAATTCACACACATCTTTGTGTATGTGAAAGATGGAGCAGTATGCAACCAGGTGGGTCATTACCAGCAGTACAAGACAGTTATCACTTTAAAGAAATAACAAACCAGGTCTTTTTCACTGCTAATTTCAACAAGGACTTTACAGCTGATTTGGGCCCTGCAGCTTTCTTTTTGAAGGGCTAACAGAGAATATAAACAAAAGTAAAATACCAAAACCATCCACCTACATTAATACCTGTGCATTCCACTTTGTTCCTCTCAGCCATTCATTACGGATTAGCACAACAGGCCTCTCCACTTTGTGTACACTTAAAACTATCGAGGATGTTTAAAACTATCTTTCTAGAGGTACAAAAGAAGCATTTAGCTTTCTAAATCTACATGGTAAAAAAATTCTAAACAAAAAAATTACCTGAAAAATGCACTGCTAGGGTAGAATTTATTTTTCCTTCTCCAATACATTTTATGAGATTTAAGTCTTCTCCATACCAGAATAACGAATTAATAATAAGAAATAAGAAGTAATATTCATGAATGAAACTCTGAAAAAAATCAAAGGTTTTACTAAAAAGCAAGAGAGGGCAGGCTTATTGTTAAGTTAATGAAGTACTTAAAGACTTTAAGCAGTGGCAAAGTCCTGATTTAAAGTAGGAGATGGTTAAGGCTTTGCAAACTGAGAACTCTGGAAGAACCTGTCATCCTCCCTAAGGTGCAATACAGCTTTGACAGGCACATCATTTTACTGAATACAGATACTGAATGAGAAATCCTAACCCCAAACATCTCAAAGGATTTGAGGGAGAAAAAAAATCCAAGACCTGGAACAAATACCTTGTTAAAATTCTCTACAAACACTTAAGAGCTGCGGACTTGATTTATATATGAAAAGAAAAATACAAACAATTAGAGCAAACTTCCATCTGGCAGCTAAGTTAATACAGACATGGTGTTTAACATACAGGGTCACCCACCTGAAATTTTAGCTAGCAGCACTATCACCTTTCCTTTGAAGATGGCTCAGGGTGATACAAGTAAAAAAGGAAAATGGGGAAATTATGAGGGAAATAAAAGTGCTTTAAGAAAGTCAGTGCAAAGTAGTCATTCTAGATGCACTGACACAAAACATAGCTTCTCAAAAAATCTGAATGGAGGTAGGGTTGCTCTTTTAACAAACAAGAAAATTAAAAATTGTCTGTCCAAATTTAGTTAAGAGGAACAGGCAGAGAAAAGTACAGAATTAAAGGCAAAAAAACCCTATAGCAAACCGGCCCACTGGCCAGCCTGATCTTTTGTTGCCTTGTCCCTGCCCTGCCTCTCCCTCTCCTTTCTGACCCCCCTTCAAAACTTCCAAACTGAGAAGGAGGATATGTTCCCCATCCTCCACCTCCACTGAACCTGCTCTAGTCGAACACATGGGCAAGAATTTCCTCTTGCTTTGCTTCTCAAATTTCACTGTCACATCCAGCCTCTCCCCCCAGAGCTTTCACCCCGAGGACTACAGTCTGCATGACTGCGTTTGATAATACAGACTCTGCTGCTTAAATACCGTACATTTGCAGACAGTTAAAGCATGTTTTACAAAGGTACCATAATGGGGTTTAGCAACATCCACTTCCTGGGCGTGCAAGCCTGCAGCAGCTGGAAGGGGACCCTGTCCAACACGAGCCAGTTTCCCTCTCCTCAGCAGGATGAGGAGCACACAGAGACAAGGCCCTTGTGCTGGAGCCGTTCCCAAGCCATGGCTGCAGAGGAACGATCTGTCTGACATGTTGCAACTCAGGAAGCGTGTGCAGGAAAAGGAGGAGGGGAGCAGCAGGCAGGGATTCTCCAAATTTCCAGCGCTGAGCAAGAGAGACAAACAGATGCATCCAGCCAGAGAGAAATGGCAGGGGCTGTGCACAGCCTCTCAGCCGACCCTGCTGAACTGAGCAGTGGCACTTGGTTCCACTGCACACCACCACACATGACATGTGCTGGGAGGAGACAATAACAAGAAGCGATGCCCACAGTCCTGCAAAAGAGCTCTAAAGCTTGTGCTCCCCTCGGCCCCCAGCCCAGGGAGTTTGAAGGCATTCAGGAACAGCACAAAAACTCAGCTGGAGCTACGAATCCTTATAGAATCTTTCCTCCACACGTGCAGCTCAGCCAAGCCTCCCACATCTCAGTGTGCCCCAAAATTTCGTGTTTCAAAGGAATTTTAGAGCCTTTGCTTGTTTGGAAGAAAACAGCTTCAGAAGCCACAAGGCAGCTCCTGCAGGCTGCTCTCAGCATGCCACAGCGTCAGTGGCGGAGGCAATGCCTGCCTGCCACAGCACAGGCAGCTGCACTCTTTAGTCTGGCACCACGGAGGAAAGCTATCATCCATTTTTAAGTTAGATTCAGGGAACCAGCTGGGGACCAGCGATTGCCATTTTTGAAGTGCATGGAGAGGAGTGTAACCAGCCTTTCCATAGTAACGAAGATTAGCGGCCTTGAGTCTGACACTCCTCCTGCATTAAAAGATAGGAGACAAAGAGAGAGACAGGTAATTACACAGAAGGAGCCCTGGGGAAATTGCAAAGTCCTTGAGAACCCTTTAGCTGGTCTGTATGTTGCTCCTTGTCTCGGCTTCAGCTGAAGGTCCCTGAGAAACATTTGCCCATTAGATCATTAGCTTTATTGCAGAAAGTAGCCAGACAGCTGGCAGTGGCTGTTCAATAAAGACTTAGCTTACCTCTGCACCGGCAAGAACGAGATGGAGAATGGGAAAAAGAACATCTCAAGGCACATTACCTGTCTGGAGCTTATCCCTGATATGTTAGTGTACTTAGTCAGTGTGAGGGGTCTGACAAATGAACTCTGACAAATCCTGCTGGGGCAATTTAAGACATTATTGCATCGCACTGTCTTTCAAAACCCTTCACAAATGTTAGCACCACCGAGCAATCCAGCAGGAAAACTTGTACCATGCACTGGCCTCTCCAATTCAGAGCCGAGCCAGTGAGCATAAACCCCTTCTCAGTGCTGGATTAAGTTAAGACATCAATTCTGAACCAGAATGGCTGAGGTCTAGACAGAAGATATTGCCTCCACTACAAAGAGCATTAACATCTATCACAAAGATGGAAGAGGAAATGACATCTCAAAGCACTGCAGCTCCTAAGCAAATACAAATCTTTAATATTAAAATACATATGCAATTTGTCTAGCAACAAACCTGAGTCTCCTCATGCAGCTCACAATGCTCTGTGAATCAGCACTAATTTTTTGGACTTTATACATCCCTGATGCATAAACTGAATGTCTTGCAGTGAAAAGATGGACATGTATTTTCCCATCACCAGATAACTACAAAATTAAATTCCTCTCAAACACCACGTTTTGCACTTCTGTCCAAAACTGGAAAAAGTCCGGAGAGTTAAAGACTTGCCATGTGTTTGACCATTCAGAACTAGAGTTGGGCTTCCAGATAGTTCTTGTCTTATCTGTCAATGATACAACCAGCCACACAACCATGACAGACCCCAGAGAAGACATCAGGTTTAAAATACTAACCAAAGCAACTTGACAACCAAACCAGTCTGTATTTACCCAATCAGATGTATATGTGTGATAATAATAAAAGAAGTACTTTGAGATATGATTCTTCAACTTGCCTTCTCCAGATCTCTGTTTCCATCTAAGCTGATACTCAGGCAAAGATTTAATAAGTCTCCAGTACAACAGTTTTACTATTTTTCCTCTGCAAGCATTTAAAACATATCTCATCTTCTCAAGATCAAGATTTTCTCAAGGGTCAGTATCCTACACTTAGCAGCAGAGCAGAAAGTGCACAAAGCTTCTGTTTGCATTCCTGTATTAGAAGGGCAACCCACATGAACCAGAAGTTTGGCCAAACTCCATGCAGACAAACTTCTGCCATCACCTGCCCTTCCTGAAGGAGCAGAGCAGGCAAGACACCTCGAAAAGCAGATAACAATTACCCCTTACCTTTCTGAAGAGGCCGCCGCCAATTAGCACATTCCTGGAGCTTCTCAATCAGGCAGGAAGAAGAAAGGAGGGGAGAAGGGAAAAAAAAGGGGAGGAGGGAGCTGTTTTCTTCCTCAGCACAACAGTATTTCCTGAGGAGAGGAGAAAAAAAAAGTAGAAAAAAGGAAATAAGCATTAGCTTCTATGATTTTCAAAGAGGCTACTGATTACAACTCCTGCTTGGCAGATCTACTGTGCCACTACTTCTGCAGCTCTAAAATGCCAGTTTAGGGGGTCCTACATTTTCTCCATTGTCACTTAATCAAAATAGGGAATATGAACGTCAAGTTAACCACTACTAAGAGAAGCAAAGAGATTCCTGTCAGAATGTGTTAAAGTCCCATACTAGAATGGGTTAAAGCCTGGTTCAAAAATATTCTTAAGCACTTATTCTATTAAGTAAACATGCTTCAGCCAAGCTCACACCCACTTCTGTAAAAATTCAAATGAGCCGCATTTACTATCAAAATAGTTGGCAAAAGGCAAATTCCAACATGCATACTGAACATTCAGGTATATACTGCCATTCAAGTGCCTATGTACTCTGCTCTGAGAGGATCATACTTACAATTATGAGGTATTTGCAACTAATCATAAGTTCTGCTTCTTTTTAAGAGAACTTTTTTTCTTAGGACAGTCTATTCCAGCTATATCAAATCTTTCAGCAACATCAAGAATATGTATTTGTGTGGGTTTTTTTTCAAAACAGAATGAAAGAAAAGGGATCTTAAAAAACCTTTTGACTAAAGGTACCACTTAGAAATCGAGCTTCATTCCCATAAAACCACAATTCATCACCTCCCTCTCTGCCCTACTCCTAACATGACTTTAAAGAAACTTACAGACACAGAGATTTAATGGGCCCCTCCCTACCTCCAGTACCTGCCTCTGATGAAAGGCAGGAAAATCAAGTGGAAAATTATTTTAAAGTGTGCATGCAAGACATTAACATCTTTGAGGAAATGGCAATCAAGCTTTTCTACAGGGAATGAGCAAAGGGAAACACATCCAGTCTGTTCTCCATCACATTTTGTTGGTTTATATTCATGCAGAAAAACTCTACCCTTTTCTGTCCCACGGAAAATCTGAACACAAGTTCTCAAAATAAGGAAAAAAGTCCACGTTACCTTACATTTCCACACGCACTTCTGCCATCCCCCAAAACAACAATTAACCCATCTGCTAACAGCATACAGATCCTAGTCTCCTGGAAGAGATTTTAAATAAAGGGCCCCAACAGATAGGAAACAACATAAAAGGCAGCACTTCTATCACAGCATCTCCCTCAAAGCCACCACGTCTGTCCAATTCTAAATGGCCACGGTTCCTGCATTTCTCTAGGGGACAAAAGCTCTCTTTTTCTCTCCTCCTGTCAGCAAGACTTAAAGCTGCAAGAGTAATTCTGTCCAGATTCCCCTCTAGATAGGCAATGATTTAAAGAATTCATGAAGTAACAGTGGCAGTGTAAATAAACAATGAAAAACTAAATAAAGATCACAGAAGGCAATACGCAGAAAATGTGCACCAAGGAGAGAAGGAACAAGCTCAGTGATTCAAAACCTCTTCTGCCTCGTTATGTGCACCCATAAATAGGCGCAGCAATAATCTGACAATGCGAAGGAATCCTGACACAAAAATGTAACTACTCAAAAACCTGCCTCTTCAACCTTCTGCCTACAGGCAAACCTTCCCACAGTGTTTAATTTCACTTTCTCAATGTCTTACACCCCTCATCAGTTGCATTTCTGCTTTCTGTCAGCTTTCACCATCTTGTACTAATTGATGCAAAGCAACTTAAGCCGAAACCTGGAGAACTCAAATCGGTTTTGGTTGTTTTGTTGTTGTTGGTTTTTTGGGGTTTTTTGGTTTTTTGTTTTTTGTGTTTTTTTTTTTTTTTTTTTTTTTAAAAAGGGAAACAGTGCTGCAGCCTCCACTGTGGGGACGGGAGAAGAAATGACCCTTAGTGAATTGCTCCTGACACGTGTACATCCCGAGGCTATGTGCAAATCAATACTTACTGAGCAGCTCAGCACAGATCAGGTTGCAAAATGCAAGAAAAAAAGGAATTGTATCACCCCCTCAAACATACATTGGTTTTGTATCCCTAAATCAAATGAATCTTTTGCTTTTATTTTTCATTATCAAATCAAAAGAATGCTTTTGACAGCATTTTTCTTCCTGTTGAGAACCCCACCCCCCCAAATATCTGGTAAAGTCTGTAAAGAATTGAAATACTGGTTATATTTAAAAGGCTTAAAAATTTTGCACTTCTATCCTATTAGTAGTAGGAGAAATCATTTAAAGCAGACATGGCAGACTTGAAGAAAGCATATTTTTAAATCAAACATAAAATCAAGAGGTGGCAAAAAAGAAGTCTGAGTGCAAAAATCCAAATTTTTTAAACAAGATTCTCAGAGAGACAGAAATTTCTCAAGTACCACTTAGAGACATAGGTTTGACTCAACATCACTTGCTCCAAAGAACGTGAGATTGGTCTGCTCTCAAATCCTGAGGCAAGAAAAAAAAATAAAGTGAAATAACACATTACCTGAAAGTCAAATTCTAGGCGGAGAAACCTCGCAAAATGGCTTACAATAGCAAAAGACTAAATTTCTGGCAGGGCCAGAGATAATTTGTATTAAAAAAAAGTCAAAATATTTTGGGTATACAGGCACTACAGGAAGGAAACACATAGAAAACTGGGAAACACTGTATCAAAACCCAACAAATCGTTGACATCAACATTAGATAAATGACTGGGCATATGTTGAGTCAAACACCCTCAAGATGGTGTGTGAGTCAACTCCTGCAATGGATTTAGCAGAGCTGCTTTCCTACATCAAGCTTAATAAAAATAATCCTCACATTTTCCAGCTAGGTCTGGGTTCCCATTAAATCTCACATGACGTGTGCTCATTGTGGACAGTACCTGAGCTGGAGATCTGAACATGGAGCAGGGATACTGGAATGTGACTTTCACTAATCTTTTCTGAATGATGATGCCAGATTCATTCTTCCTGCTGCATAACAAAGGTTGTGTTTTTTCCAGGCATTACCCAAATGTAGCCCACTTCCTACAGAAAAACGCAAAAGTCCCAAAGGACATTTGCAGGTTCTAGGTCTGCAGGTTCTAGGTCTTAAGTGATCCAGAGGCTTTTTACATTCAGAAAAAAAAATCTCGGGTAAGTAATGGCCCTCACTTCCAATCTGCACTGCGTGACTGGAGGAGAGCTTGGTGACCTTACCATGTCTGACCCCACATGGAGCCCCCATCAGCTCTTGGATGAACTCCTGTGTCAACAAAAGCCCCCATTCTACAAAGCCAACCCGGGAGATTTTCTGGTTTATTACATTCTCTAGCTCTATGATGGCTATTAATTTCATTACACTGAGGAATTAGATCAGAGCACTGCCGTATGCAACAGAACCCTCCCCAAACCTTGCCCATAACATGGGGACTTAAAGCAAAGTGGGCATCATCATCAACACCTCTTAAAATTTACAGAGAAAAGCAAGAAGTGTTCTCAAGGTTCTTCAATGTACATTTAAATAACAGCTACTTTTCTTCAGGGGAATTATAAGCACATTCAGAGTGCACTAATAGATACAGGTCAAGTTCATATCACAGTAAAAAGTTATTTTCTTTTTTTTTTCCTTTTGACTTATTTTCAACCTTTTGATCTAGGAGAGCTAATAAAACAACTATTTCCTTAACATCTATTGAGGGAAGTAGCAGTCTCCATTTCTTATTGCAAAGAACAAAGAAGCAAGCTAAGAAAAAAGGAAGATGAAAATACCTACTCTTAAATAGCATGATGAAACGGAACAAAAACTCTCAGCCTTGGGTTTTGAAGCCAGGAACCTCTCCTGCTTCTGAATCAGGTTCTTTCTCCAAGCTATTTTCTAGTATCTACAGCTGGCACAGGATCAGTATGAAACAGAACCTGCATGTTTTATTTCATGTAACAGGTTCATTTCACATAACATTTCACAAAAACACAATATAAGGTTTGCATACAGCAGGATAAAGAGAACAAGCTAGAAATTAGCAAATTCTCATTTATTTTAGGATGAATTAAAAGCATATCCCTATTCTCCATGCATATGTGTGTGTGCACATGTCTCATACATACAACAGGGCAAGCCTTCCACCACAAACACCTGTACTGCAGATATTTGTGAAGAAAGAAGCTTCTTCAAACATAAATACTATTTTCCCAGAACTGTATCTACACAAAGACAGGAAGCTCTTCTCAAGTATCTATTACAAAAAGCCAAGAAAAAGTAACCAAAACATTGTTGCAGAAGCACAGACAAAGCTGTGGTAAGAGTCAATGAAAACACACCCCTCCTAAATAAATTTTCCTTTCATTTGCTTAGTGAACTCATGGAATCCACCACCAACAGATGTCTAAATAAAAGACAAGATTTTACTTCCATGAAATACATTTTCTAAACAAGCAGTGTAATTTTTATTAATCTCAACAACCTTTAATTCAAATGCCAAACGTATTTTATTTCTATATCTTTATACAGAGGTGTTCACACAATTGTTTCCTATGGCTTTAGTGTTACAGCTATCTGTATTTTCCCACCTGATTTCCTTGGATCCTGAAAAAAGCTGTTCCCAAAACTACATTTGTCCATGTGAAAAATCTGAGTTTTCAGAAGCACTATTCACATGGATGCATTTAGGTAACATGCCTATGAAAGCATACTAACCTCTGTATGACATTTTCCTACCAGTCTAACTGCAACAACCCCACCAAGAATGAAAAAATTATTTAATTTTCTCTTGATCACCTAAAAAGGTACATACTGAACACAACTAAGATTTACACCCTGTTTTATACGCAAAGTCTTGAGGACCGAACTCAGTGCACTGAAGCACAATGAGAGAAGTTCATCACTTGAAAAATGTGGTCCCTTCCAAAGAAACAGAGTGAGGATAATTTTGTCAAACATTTATTTTTCCCTTTTAAGCTAGATCTGGAAGGAAGCAGTATCTTGATCACAAAGCCTTGGTCCTCAACTTTCCCAAGTGACTGGGTGACAGGATGCTGATGGAGCAGCTGAGATAAGTGGTGGAGTGTGGCCCTGGAATAAGGGACAGGATAAGCAGCTGCGCCCTGCTGCAGCTCCCTGCTGGGGGAACCACTGCTGCTCCCTGCTGCCAGTGGGGACCTAACAACAGCCCCAAGGATAAGGGCCGTGGGAAGGGCATGCAGAGGATTTTTTTTTTTTTTGGCAGCAACTACCTCTACCGTCTTACAAGCCTGATTTCGTATTTTTCTATCTTACTCTTAATTAAAAAGAAGATGCACTTCATGTTGGAAACAGGTGTTTTTTGAAGCTCGAATCATTTAGCCTATTAAACCCAAGCCTGTAATACGGGTGTTATTTCTTAAAAACATACAGTAAATGCATTAAATTATTGATAGTCATTAAACAGGAAAAAAATTTAAACAGCTCTCAGCTTTTATCAATCATTAATGCAGTTTCCACTTGCACATCTCACTGGGTTGCTATCACATAGCACAGAGCAAAGAGTACAAATCCTGAAGGCATGAATTCATTTTCTCTTGATGCAGAGTAAAAATATTCTTGGCAGCAGGAGAGAGGCTAAAACATGAAGCAGAATGGTTGAAAGGAGGCTTCTGTCTTTTGCAGTAAACAGGCAGCAATAGGAGAGAGCAGCAATTTGAGGCACCAAAGCCCATCCACGTCTCCTGTAAGGGCCAGTAACGCCATCCATCACCTGCAGCACCTGGCAGCAGTTACAGCCAGCCCAACATCATCTGCAAATTTTTCCCCTATTTGAAAATATTTGTTAATTCAATGGCATATGGGGAAAACAAAGAGCATTGAGGTGAACAGTAAAGCATCCAGCAACTTGAGCAAGATGAAGATTTCACCCCAAGCTGCTCACCAGCTCGTGAGGCAGTAAAACCGATCATGTACAGCAAACCCCAGCTTGTGACACGGACAGCCTGAGCTCAGAAAAATGGCAGAGACTGGGATAGTCTCTTGAAGCTATTATGAACCTTTACTGGAGCAAGTTATAACTAGACCTAATGCTTCCAGCAGGTCCAAATGACTCATGTCAATATAGGGAATCTGGAGATAGATGCCAGTTGGTGGCACCTGGCCTTGCTGCAATAGGCCAGCTACCAGAGAAGAGATTCTCATCAACATCCCATTTTTTGTCCACTTTGTGCATGGACTGAAAACCTGTCTTGCAAGAGTTATTCTCTCACCTTTCATCCCTGGCAATTTATTCAAATTCACTACTTTAAAATGCAACAAGGAGAGAACACAATCCACAGCGACAAGTCAGGTAAGATTGTGGCATGACCTGACATTCCTCTACAGCAGCAACTGTAGGTGAGCCATAGCCATAAAAATATCAATGCAAAACACACAAACCCCAGCTCTGGCTAGATATTCAGACAGTAAAACCTCAGCCCTGCAGCAGGCCTGCTACTGGAACCCAAATTAATTTGTTTTAAACTACCTTGTGTCTGTTTAAATGAGCTGTAATAATAGCTCTGAAATAAAGTGCAGACACATGCAAAAGCTAAACACAATGCTGAGGACTGCTTGGGAAATGTGTGCCCACACCCAGAGCCCTCTTAGAAACTACTAGCAGGAAAAACTCGTCATAATCCAAGTGTTCCACTCCCAGATGGCTTCAATCCCTTCAAAAAAACATTTCTGTCCACACAGAAAAAAATGGATGTTAGAGATTAAGAAAAAGTACAAAAAGAATCATTGTCTGCAAGCAAAATTTAAGTGCTATGGAGGTTAGTATTTTTTCCTGAAAGCGATTCAAGAATGCACTGAGTCGAGCAACTAGATAATGCCAAATGTTGATACAAAAGCAGCCAGGAAAAGCTGCAGTCACTGGAAAACATTTTCTAGCCTGATTGTTTACAGGCAACTATGTTATAAAATACAAAAACATTTATTTCCAGCCATCATTAGTGCAAATCTACATCACGTTAAAAAAATAGTCAATTAAGACACATATCTCATTACACTGAGTCCCAGGGAAGGTAGCACAGTATTTAAAGCAATACCTTGAAAGCTATTACACCACTGAATTGATTTCATCATGTATCAACAAACTAAGTAACTCACAATAAATTTCAATCCGATATTAATCCTTATCTATATACAGAACTGTAAGAGTAATAGCCCATTGGTATTATTAATGCAGCACACAACCACCAGCAGCTTTCACACTGGTCCAGGAAGCAGTACCAGGCTCAGAGAGATGCCCACTCATCCTGCAGGCCATAAGCAGAGCACCACCGTGCCACCAGCCAAGACAAGGAAAGGGCAATCCCTGAGGAGGAGCTTGGGCAGCTCCACAGCTGCTGCTCGGAGCTGCTGCAGCTGAAGGAGGCTCAGGCCGAGGATCCAGCCTGGCCAGGGCTGCTGCCCCTCCCCATTGCCACGGCCTCTGGGGTGAGCCAAGGAAAAGGGTCTGGTTTGGGTGGGTGTCTGTGCGTTCAAGCATCCACTGCTTGTAACACATCCTTCTTGCCAAACCTTTTCATTCTTTATTTTTTTTTAAGCACGTAATCTTTTTTTTTTTAAGACCACTCAAGCTCCTATCTCCTCCCTACACCCCACTGAGAATGTTCATTTCAAGCAGCTACAAGCACTATTAAATTTTGTCTGGCCTGTAAAGCACATTAGCCTTCCAATGAAGTATCTGGAATTTTTATTTTGAAGCCACATTCTAGATCTCTAGCTAAGAGATGTGCTGGAAGCACACAATTCCCTAGCATTTCCTCTTCCTAAACAATGCAAGGCTTGTATATGACAACATAAGCAAAGGCTACAAAATTAACTCAAATCCCCAAACAGGAGTCTCATGACAAATGTAGCTAAGTGTAATGAAAAGCAACTCTGAACTAATAGTTAAAGCCTTTCAAAATCCCTCACTAGTTGTAAGGAATACGTTATCAGAGGAGAGATGTACCTTCAGTATAGAATTGTGTGTTTAACTGAACCATCACAGATCCACCCTCAAGGCTTAACTATTTGAGTTCCAACTCTATCCAATACAGAGACAGGCCCTGTATTGGATAGCTGTGTTTGATACAGCAGTCTCTGTGCATACTCACCACCCACCCCTCTTTGTTTTAATAAACTGATTCCATGATAAAAGTAATTTAAAATAACAAAGCCAAACAACTGTCAGACTACCACTAATACGAGCCTTCAAACAGGTTTCCATTCCATAAATCATTTTGGTGATCCAGTTTCACACCACCCCAGGGAGAATTACATGCATAACAGAGAAAATTCACTATCAATATGCAGAGATCATTTGGCAACCATATTGCTACTAGTAAAGACCTGTGCAGTGGCACCATGGCTTCAATGCACTGCAGATGCAGGACAGAAGGGCTCTTTAAACCAAATACATTAGCTCTAGGCTTGCAAAATCATCAGAAGACACCCAGTTCTGCTTCAGGTGCTTGGTCACCTACTCCTCCCTGAACCAGCACAGTGTGGGCATGAGGAAGGTAACAGAGCATTGTGGTGGGTACTAACTTGAACACCCTCGCTAGGAAAGTAATTGCAATAATTTTCAAAAGATTTGCTGATGACCCCAAGGGCTCAGATAATGAACCCAGAAGTTCAGGGACCTCAAGTACGGAAGACATTTCTCTGTTAGCTGAAATTTTCATATCTCCATTCAAAGGCAGTGCTAAGAACACCATTATTATTATGCATACTACACACATTTTCAGGTATTTATTACATTAATGCATAAATGCATTAATACTACTAATATTATTTTGTAACAATAACCTACATTTAAACAACTTCTGATATTTTCTTTGCATCTTAATAAAATGAATTCTCTCACTCTGTTCACAAGTTCTGATGTTTCTTCCCTTTTCACAGACTTCTGCTACCACTGGTCAATAGACCGAGTATTATTCTCCCAGAGGAGGAAGAAAAAATAAATATCAGTGAACCATGATCTGGGTGTGCATATATAGCAGGCTCTGTTTTCTACCTCTAGCACATTTCCTTGTCCTGAAGCTCAGATGGTCACAAATAGGCCTTAGTCAATACTTCTCCTCTGGAAATTCATCCGAGGGCTAATTTCTCGTTAGAAGAAATTCAGCCTCAAGAATTTAATCAGCAACCAAAGCAGAGGGGCAAAACAACTGTCTCCAAAGGACTCTTTACAAGGATAATCTCCTGAATGAAACTCTTATTACTAAAAATTCTGATGTTCCTAAAACAAAAGTATAGCTGCAGTATACGGATGCCTGATAGAGTATGATACAATTCATTACTTAATACTATATATTCCTCATGTTCCAAGACCAGAGGCTTTTCCATAGCTTGTATTTCCCATGTGAATTATTTCCTCCTCTCATCAAATAACCTGAAACTCTTTCAAATAGAATAGAAGTTGAGTGAGTAGTATTTACTAACTGGTTATCTGAAGTTAGTAACTAAAGAAAGTGTTTTCATAATAATTGCAGTTATAGCTAATGTGAAATGCAAAACTAGAATTCCTGTAAGAAGGCTTCAGCTGAACTTCTGTGGACAGTAACAAAAATGCATATGTCAAGAGAGGACATTCAGGATTGAGGAAAGAGGGAACTGACAGAGCAGCCAGACCCCAAAATGACCAACAGGTAACGAACCCTCTTTCAGCCAGAGGCTCCAAGTCTGCAAACAGCACTAGGGTAGGAATCACTCGACTTCCCTGGGCTTTGTACAAGCCAGTTTGCAAACCCAAGGTTTTCGTGGCAGATCCTGCATCTCCCATTTGGTGGATCCATACACTCACACATCAGTGGTAATGCCTTAGAAATGTCAGCTGCAGTTTATATTCTAAGAGTTTCAAATGACATGGACCAGAACCACTGCATTTCCCTGAAACTTGCACACAAAACCCCTGGATATTTTTGATGGCATCACCTGCTCCCTGCCTCCCCAGCCAGCATCCCCGTGTACTTGTCACACAGCATCCCACACTACCACAAAGGTCTTGAGCAGGCAGGACAGGAACAGCTGATGGGTTTGTTACCAGCATCTTGGAGACCAGCTTAGAACACAAAATTTAAAAGCTTCATTAGCTACAGGTCCTCTGTTTATGCTGTGTGTCAAGAGCTGAGTCAGCAGAGAATAGAAAGAGATGGAGAAATTTTCCAACAATACCTATGTGATTTAGAAGGCTCAAATCTCACAGTGCATCACTTACATGTATTGAAAAGTGGCCTTTTCTTGTTATTCTGTTAGATGTAACTACAAACTATTACTCAAATTTATGCACAAATATCACTTGTCAATAGAATATTAAGTAGAGAAGAGGTGCAATTTTTACAAGTCAGACAGAGAGAATTTCCCAGCACACTGTGGCATGTATGCAAAGCTGCTCAGCAACTTGTTCCATGACAATGGATTTGCAAAGCAAGAACTGAGGGGATTATTTGATTCAACATCTAGTCAAGTGGCCAGTTCCTTCAGCAATCAATATTAATCAGCAAGCTAAAGCCTTGTAAGAAAAATCAGACAGAATCTGAATCCTTCCTGCTGCAGCAAGCAGAGCTTTGAGGCCTTACGGTCCAACACAGACACCTCAGCCACTGCAATTTTGAAAAACTAATTTTACCTGGGGTTCAAAATATACCCCATGCTTCTTTCCAAATGCCAAAACGCAAAGGCTCATCTCTTCAATGAAATTCTGAGAAGAAAAATATATACATACATACAACTTCGGTCTAATATCATCTATTTATTACTTTGCACTTCAGCTGTGCACAAAAAACTTTAAAATGAGCACAGGAGACCAGGGAATAAGAGCAATACATTTTAGAGCAAAACACAGGCCATCTTCACACACACAGTTTCTGCATTAATAACATCAGGAATTTTGCTTTTTCCTATTATTCATATATCTCAGGAGGAATTATAAAGAGATATGAATTACATAGCTATGACAGTATGCATGGGGAAAACTGAGTGACAAAACTTTAATAAGAACGTATAAAAAAACCCAGCACCTTTGGGTCCTTAAGAAAACAAAACAAACAAACAAAAACCACCCAAACAAAAAACCTTCACAAAAGGGATTTAGGCTAGGTTTTCAAATGCCCCTTCTGTTCAGTTAAAGCCCATCTTTCATGCACTTCTATTTCCTTTGATAGCATATTAAAACAGAAGCATCAAAAGCAAACCAGAGGATCTTTGGCAGCTGTTAAGGCCCAGTATTCCAGTTGTGTTTTAACAAACCTGTGAGCCCCTGCTCATCTGGCTTTAAAAAGCCGAAAGTACACAAATCTGTTTTCCCCTCCATTATAGGGTCATTCCAAATCCCACTGCAATTACTCAGTAATCCTTGGCATGGCTGTATGAAAATGACCAAACCTACATTCAGAGAGAATGAATTGGCAGGCAGGCCGTGTGGACTAGGTGGAGGGGGGAGCTGGGAACACTTTGTTTCCAGGAGTGCCATACACTTGGACAACAGGGCAGAACCTGGACAATGCAATGATCTGGTAGAACAGAATGGCTTGTCTGTGTTTATCAGGGGACAGCTTGCTTGGACAACAGGAAGCATAATGACCTCAGGCTGTAGGAGTAGCCAGAATCAGAAGGAAAAGTGCTCTGGTTTGGGATTCCTAGAAAACAGCTGAAGAAAAGGAGTGACTTGTAGCTGTGGACTGATCTCCAGCAGTGAGTGTGGCAATGAGAACCAGCTGGGCAAATCTGAAAAGAAAATACCAGCTTTCCCAGAAATTCACCTTCAGACTCAGCAGAGTTTAACACACAAAAACTTGGATTTTTCTGTTTTAAGTAAAGCTCTAAGAACAATTCAGACACGTATTTAAGTTACTGTGATAAATATATGACCAGATGTTAAATGCCCTGTGCTGAACCACTGCTAATCTGACAGCGCCCAATGCTCAGTTCTGTGCCCTGCTCTTCATTCACCAAAACATACACAAACTGTTCCAGGCAGAAAAGTCATCTCTTCCACTGCCCTTTCAAGATTGCAGACAAGTAACTATAAACGTGTATACATTATAGATACATTCATGTTTTTAGAAGTTTAATATATAGCTATTCTTTGTACCTATTTACATGCATTTGCTATATAAATTCACACTTGTTTATGCAGAATAAAAGCATAACATTTTAGAAATGACCAAGTTACAGTTTTTGCACTAGGCAATGATGATTAAAACCTGAATATTTCATAGTAGTGAATCACACTGCCAAGTCTCCAGAGACCAGAGCAATTTGAATTGGCATAAACGAATGTTTCCCAGTCTTCTGCTGATTCTGTAATGAGTTATCTTCCAGCCCTGCCAATCATTTCTCGGAAGGCAGCCCCACTCTGCAGCTCTTTAGCTTTATTCACCGCTCACAAGTGCTGGGAAGGCTGTGTTTGCTTCCACAAGTGCAACTGCTGCTGTCTCACAACAGCAGCCTGTCTACACTTTGGCCCTTTTGTCAAAGCCATCCATGCACGTCCTCAGCATTTTCATGACCCCTGTCTGCACAGAGCCCATTCTCCATCAGCTTTATCTTCCCAAAACACCAAATAAATTAACTTCTAGATCAGCAATGATGGAAAAAATGCAAACAAAGCACTTTCAATCCCTGTACCCACATTTACACCGGCTGCCCTCTAGACACAGACCATGAGCCTTTTCATGCCAGCAGCTCTGCCAAGGAAGTCTCTGGAAGCCTTCTGATCTCAGATGCCAGCACATTCCCCTGATGATACAAGTTTAACCTCATGAGAAGATAGGAAAGGAGCTGCTACACACAAGTTAGAGCTGATGAGCCGCAGGTAATGACTGGAGCTGTGCCAAATTTGGGTTACACCAGCTTTTCTTTTTTCTTTTTGAAGGTACAAATGGGTTCACACATTCAAGTTTCTCTTTGAGTTTACTGTGCAATTACCTGAACTACAACCAAAACTCTGCCAAAAAAGCAGAGTTGCAGGAACTTGTATGGACTTGCCTGAATGGCACAAGAACATGCTGGCAAACATGGATATAGTTTTGCTTGGAGGGTTTCAAACAAGTAGACTTGCACATAACTAAAATGGATAAAAGGTTAAACTGGAGCCTACTAAACTCAGACAGCTTTTTCTTCCAAAAACTGACATGACATTGCCAATCAGCTTTATGGAGATACACTAATTCTACAGTTAATTATGACAAAAGTTTTGTTTCTATGTTAACACATACAAGAAAAATTTTGCTGATACCTAGGCTTTAAGGTTGTTTTTTTTTCTTTTAATCTCTCATAGGTCCTCAGCCTGCAGTTCTACCTGAACATGTTACTTTTACCCTAAAATTACCTTATTTAGGAGAGTATTCAAATTGCTGACAAGTCATACTGCTTCAAACTGGCATCCTCCCTCCTATTGCCATCAGTGCATTTTTATTATCACACAGCTGTTTTTTTTTCATGCTTTAGTTTTGTAATTGACCGTTTCTTAAGGACTTCAACCACAAAATCCAAGGTTCAAAGACTACAGGCCAAAGAACCCAAATAGTGGTGAAAAGCACAGAAATGTATTGATTTAATAAGATGTAACATGTGTCATCACATTATGAATACAGTGATCCCTGAGTGTATGCATGTTCCAACAGTTGAAATAAAAAGAATTTAAAAAAAAAAAGGTCTTTTCAATCATTCTAATCACACAAATGTCAGCCTGTAAAATCACTGTATTGTGTTTAAAAGTTATCAGCTATGTAAGTTTTTGTTCTGGAATGGAGAAACAAGAAAAAGGGGAACTTGCAATGGAAATTTCTTGAAGTAATAACTTAGTAATAGAAAGTCAACAGCATTTTTCATTCATGTCAGCTCCCAGCCCCCCAAATGCTAACAGCTGTTCATTAATCCATCAGTTTTGAGGCCCCATACACTACCTCTCCTCCCTGCAGCTCCAGCTGCGTGGACAGGAAGCACAGGAGCTCTCTGAAGGATCCCATCGCTAAAACTGTTTCCAATCCCCCAGGAGCAGTGGTCTTGCTCCACCCTTTTTATTACTAATATTATTTTGAAGTCAGATACAAGATGGTCCTTGATCAAATTTTCAGAAGTTGAAACTTCAGCAACACCCTGGGAGAAAGCCCAAAATGCCTAAATAAATCAAAACCACACAGAACTTGTATCCAGCAGAGCTGTGTTGTCCATTTCCTGACAGCCTCTATCTAGCCAACAAATTACAACCAATTAAATCCTTTGCAAGGAAAGTTTTCTGTTTACTGTAATGCTGAAGGGGGGAAAATAAAAGAGCTAGGAGGCATTACTCCAAATGTATTAAAATAATTAATCCATCCACAAACACCACTGCAAATTGCCTTGGGTTTCTCCAAAGGACTTTAGTTTTGTTATTGTATGTAATTATAGCAATCAAGAGTTCCTAACCAGGTTCTGCAAACATTAGGTCGGTTAGAATAAAGGAAATGGATTCTTTCTTACAACTCCTAGGTCCTTCCCTTCCACTAAAAAAAAACCCATTAAAAAATTGACATTGTTGATCAGTTGTTTACTCTTTTTAATCTCACATACGACAAAGAAGATCCTCACATACGACAAAGAAAAACCAAGCTCATAACATTATCAGCGTCTTACTGCAAGAATGCTAAAAAAACAAAGCTCAGCTTCTCCACAGCCACAGAACCACAAAAATGAACAAAGTCAAAAGGTAACTGGACTAGAAACCTGAAACACTGATTTCAGAATTTGTAATTTTGAAAATATAAACCTAATAATAAATAAGTACTTGGAACATTTTATGTTTCCTCAATTCGAGTATCTCCTCACTGTTAGTCTAAAGCATTTTGCATTCAAATAGAAAAACTTTATGTTCCTGAGAAATGCTTTTATTAAAAACAGTTTAGTACCTGGTTATGTAAATGAGCTTTATTTTCCACATAAGGAAACTCTGGTGACATAGCTGAATACACAGACACTTAAATGTTAATCTAATCATCAAATCCAAAAACACTTTCTAAAGAAGGTGAGTTACCATTGAATGAAGGTAGGTTACATGCTCATTTTATGAAGGCCTTGATTCACAGTGTTCCATACCCTATCAAGCAACTATGATTTCCTTGAAGAGATTTCAACCTTTTGAAAGAGAGGCCCAGAAGAGAAGCAGAGAGTAAATCATGCCAGCTTGCAAGTTGCCCCAGACAGAGAGAAGCACCCACGTCACTGTCCCAGTACAGCTTTCCTTGTGCTGCTGTGCATGCGCTGGTGCTGGCACAAGGCAACGCCAGAACCCAGGGCTGCCTTCTGAACTCTCCCAGACAGAATGCAGGAATCTCCTGGACGTAAATAATGCATCTTGATGCACATAACCCGTGGCTCGGGTAGCCTCCGCTGTTTTTTAGAGTCCCCTCAAAATCGTACAACTGAGTCAGGGCTAAGGAGGGCAGGAAACAGCAGCAGCAGATCTTGCAGGACAAAGAAGGGTGCCTCAGAATAAACTTCCTTGTTTATCACCTGTGTGATCCCTGAACTCTGTTTATTGTGGGCCTTTGTCCCTGGCCTAAATTCAAGTGAGAACTGTAACATAATAAAGAATATTTTTCAAAAGATTTTTAAGCTTTCACAGAAACTTCTATGATTGTCATGGTACAGCACTTAAGCACTAGTGAGCAGGTTGTGAGTTCCAAAACAAAGCCAGCTTATTCAAACAGAATGGCCATGTATGATTTCAGATGACTCTGGACAAAGAATCCAGGAAAGTGTTTTGCTGCAATGGTATACCTTGAAATTAAATGACAGCTGAAAAATTAAGCATTCATTTCATTCTGAAATGCTTTGCTGGGTGGAACAACAGCTAAATAATAATACATATATTAAATAAAAAACAACAACAAAAGAACCAAACTCAAACAAATAAAACCTCCTCAGCCCACACTGTCCATCTTTTTCAAGTACCATTTGTAAGTAGACCACCAGATTTCAATTCTTGACTTTTTGCCAGAGAGCTTTTACAGTATGTTTCTCTCAAAAAAATGTTATCTCTGAAGGTTAAAACAAGCTTGACAATAATAGTCAGATGGTATTTATCTGCACAACAAACTCGGTTACAAACTATCAATATTTATTTGACATAAATCTCAAGCCCTCTTCCAAGTTACAAATTATATAAATTAATCTTACTTAAGATATTCGTCAACATATTTTCTAACTTTAATATCAAAACAACAACATACACCAAATACCCCTTGTCATAGTCAGCAGCTGTTTGTACTTGGCTTTCTGTACCTTAATCTTATATTTGGCTAAGCTAACCAAATTAATATTCTAGCTTCCTTTCTTTTCTCTTAAGCTTTAAGGTAAAACTGTGCCAAGTTAAAAATATGAATAATAAGTTATTACTAACATGTGGAACTTGCACAGATCAGAGGAAAACAAAGCATTTGCAGTGTAAAATGCACTGCATGTTTTTAAAAATGCAACAAAATCAGAAAGAACTTCCAGTTACAATGTAAACCTTTGGATCTCCCAAAAATACAATAAAATATTGTTTGAGAAAACAATAGCAAGTGATAGCTTTAGAAAGAAAGAACAGATTTTTACGGGGCCTCTTAAAACTTCAGTATTAAATTGTACAGTGCTCTGGTATTTTCACCAGCAGTTATGTCACTACATGAAGAACGTAGAGCCACAGACCAAGTTCACTGGTTTCCCTCAAGCCCAAAATGAGACAGTACGATACATTTACAAATTCCTGCTCTACTCCTAAAATTCTTATGGCACCGAAGAGATTCCTATACCCACTTCCTAGGAGGCACACAGGCCACGATAAAAGCAAGCCAGCAGAACACCTGAGGTTTTTCAGAGTTTAATCCAGCAGCTGATGATATTTAAGCATATAGTCAATGTAAGCACTTTTCTGAGTAAGGACAAAATATGTGCTTGACTGAACTTAAGCTCAAACAGACTTAAAATTTAACTCAAAACTGGCTGAATTAACAGTCACACAAAACAGACTTGAATATACTCTAGCTCTTTCTACATACTCAGTTTTTAGAGTACAAAACACTCTGCCCTCTCTTTCTGGAGGTTACCATCAACATTCACCAAATGCCCCTACTGATTTAACACACAAATACTTTAAAAGGGAAGAACACACTTCCCCTGAAGATGTGATATTGAGGATTTACCTGAAAGCAAATAGCTCTAAGAAAATACTCATTTTACTCTTCCTGCCCAAAGACTGCCATCTGTGAGAAGTTTCTTCAACAAGAAACAAATCCAATCAACCAACTAAATTATTTTAAGCAGTTTTAGGATAAGCTTTACTCATTTTGTATCACAGTAAATCTTATTAAAGGTATAACTAATAAACTTTTGCCCAGTGGTGAAGCCCGTAACTGAAACACCCTGAATGCATGCCTCAAGACAGCTAAAAATACAGTATGTACACGTTTTTTATTTGTAAATATAGTGTACAGTGGCACACAGTGGCTTGAGGACAACAGCATTATTGTGCAGTGTCACTAAGCTCAATGAAACAATTTAGACAAATAAGTGTTATCTTCTGCTCATCAACAATTACAATTTAAGAGTATTTTTCATTCCTGTAACACATAGAGAAAACTAAAGCTAAGTTTCAAGAGCAATAATTACATGATGTATTTTCAAAGAGAAACAAGACAAAGGCAACTTCATCTTATTCCAGCCATTTTCCTTCTTGGGGAAATCTGAATTTTAAAAAGCTCCATCTCTTTTCTTGTTACTACTTTGTCTTTCCACCACAAGAAATGATATGAAAATCAGTTGTAATTCAAGGCTAATTCAGTCTCTAATTAGTTTGGAATCTTAAAGACTCTGATCCTATGTGTTAAAACTAATTTTTATCATGTCAGATACTTCATGGATGTGTCATGTTCTTGCTAATCTGGATCAGCACTTTTGGCAAAATTTTATTATGCGTAGAGTACTATGGAGAAATTTCAAATATCAGATCTTGTGACAATGCACCAGAAAGCAAACGTGAAAATAACACAGCTCTGTTGATTCAAGGGATAGAAGTTTCTTCCCAAAAGGGAATTAGGGAAGACAATCCCTTTCCAAAATTCTTCATCAGGTTGTCCTTTGATTTTAAGAAAGGGAGAGAAATATGTATCAATTCAAAACTGTTCACTCTAACCACTTTTCTTAGATGCTCCACTTGACAACTACAAGTGAAATAGAACAGAGGTCCTCTTTGTCCTTACACCTGGTTTCGAACCAATTGCAGTTTACAGAATAGCACAGACAGATTAAAAGAGGATGAAATATATGCTCTGTTGGAGCAAGTTGGGTTTTCTTGACATGATGTGTCTAATTGTTGTGGCTGTCTCACTGATGGTGAATGCACCAAACCCAAGGAAACACAGAATTTCATACTCCCATTATATACTCTCATCTTCCGTCAACAGCACCTAGTTTAAAAGCAGCTTCAAATTTACTCTACTCTGAGCCATTAGACTTGGGAACATTTTAGGATGTAAAGATGTTCTCAGCTGGTTGGTACTATCTCAGTGTAGCAGTGGGTGAGTGCAGTCACAACCACTTTGCCTCTCAAGAGAGGTTTCTTTCCAAGATGTGGCTGGTGCAAGCCGGCTGATCAGCACATGGTAATCAGTCCAAAACCATCACAAGGCTTGGCACCACATTCAGGATTTCCAGAACGGAAGCCAGATGTATATTAATATGGATAGAAGAAAGCAGACAAATTAACACAGGCCAAGGCAGTAGAGATGTATGTTTTACATCACCCCTCATCAGAAACAAAAAGAATCAGTTAGGCTTGAAAAGACCTCTGAGATCCTCAAGTCCAATCTGTAGCTGAACTCCACCTTGTCAACTAGACTGTGGCACTGAATGGCACATCCAGCCTTTTCTTGAATGCCACCAGGGATGACTCCACCACTTCCATGGGCAGCCCATTCTAATGTCTAATCACCCTTTCCATGAAGCAATTCTTCCTGATGTCCAACCTAAACCTCAGGTGATGCAGCTTAAAACTGTGTCCTCTTGTCCTGCCACTGGTTGCCCGGAAGAAGAGACCAATTCCCAGCTGACTGCAACCTCCTTTCAGGTGGGTGTAGAGACTGATAAGGTCTCCCTCAATCTCCTTGTCTACAGGCTAAACAACCCCAGCTCCTCAGCTGCTCCTCACAGTGTTTGTGTTCTAGACCCTTCACCAGCCTTCTGTCCTTCTCTGGACACATTCCAGGAGCTCAACATCCTTCCTAAACTGAGGGGCCATGAACTGGACACAGCACTCGAGCTGTGGCCTCAGCAGCACCAAGCACAGGGGATGAACCCCTGCCTGGCCCTGCTGGCCACACCACTGCTGATCCAGGCCAGGATGGCATTGTCCTTCCTGGCCAAGTGGGCACACTGCTGGCTCACGTTCAGCAGTGCCATTAATCAGTACCCCAGGTCCCTTTCCTCCTGGCCACTGTCCAGCTGCCCTGCCCCAGCCTGTGGCACTGCAGGAGGTTGTCGTGGCCAAAGTGCAGGACCCAGCACTCGGTCCTGTTAAACCTCATATCATTGTATTCAGCCCATCTTTCTAGCCTGTACATGCCCCTCTGCAGAGTCCTCCTGCCCTCCAGGAGATCAACACTCCCCCACCAGCTTGGTGTCATCTGCAAATTTTCCTCCATATCATTTTCCTCTCCTATCACTGAGAAACTGAAACCTATAACCATTACAACAGGAGCTTGAAACCTAAGCTCCTGATTGCTGCTCTGGCACACCCTGAACCCCATAAAAAGATCCACCTCAAGTATTGTTCACATCAGAAATCTGATAGACTTTAACTCCACTGAAATTTTCATGCCATGCAGAGCTATAACTTCACATACTCTGGCTCCACATCTCTGCAGCAGACTGCACGCAACATCTTTCTGCTTATCTTCTAACAAAATCACGAACTTTAAAAGAATAGTTTCACAAACTCCTACAAAAGGAAGCAAATGGACAAGCACACGCACTCAGTCTAGGCTGAATTCGTTCTTATGAACTGGACTCCATGCTTTCTTTCACATAACACTCAGCTAACTCTACGGTTTTATAAGGTGCCAGAGGAATGTATTTCCTGTTATCTGAAACACATCACTTCTAGAGCACATGAACGACAGTTTGTGTCGAGTGTCTACAATAAACTAAGAGGGCTGTCAAGTCTGATGGCATATTAGTTTGTCACTTGTAACAGGCAAAGCTGTGTGAGCAGATTAGACAATGCTACATAATTTAATAATTTTATCATGTATTCTACTTGACATTACCAGCTATTCCTCAGGATTTCATCTGCCTGTGAAACTACAAGCCAGATGCAGAGCCTTTTTGCTAAAATGAATACTGTCTATCCATACACAAACAACACTGTCTAACCCATAAAAGGCAAGCTTGGCTTTCAACACCAAAAAAACCCCTTCAATTTTAATTCCTGAAAACTCATGCATTAAAAAAAATTAAAATCATACCATAACCAAAAAGCTCCTGACAGGATCATTTTAAGAAAATCGAGTGCCTAATCTATAGAACAATATATAGCATATAGGATACAAATACATGGAAATCCTATATACACAGACAACTGTGTAATGCATGCATACAGTTATCATGAATCAAGGAAATAGATGGTTATCAATGAGTAGAACAAGAGGGGGCACCTACATATGAACCAGCAAGAGTGTTTATAAGAGTGGCACATCGGCCACATGCATGTATTTGCAAGCATTGCAGCTTGCTTTTTAAACACAGCTTCCAGTTCTAAGGCTCCAAGGAAAGCGGGAAATTACAAGAGATGAGCAGATAAATTTAGGACCTTGGGAGGAGTTATTGACACATTGAGTGAACTACTAACAATGGGAATTAAAATATTCCCTGGAAATACTGTTTTAGAATTCTTTACTCTGCATATTACCCACTTCAAAATACATAAGGGATAAAAATTAAAATATTTTGCTCCAATTCTTTTGCACTTGACACTTCTCTGTGGCTATTCAATAAGAAAAACTGGGTTTGTACAGATACAAAAGTCCCAAGGGGGAAAAATGGGCCAAAAACTATTGCTCAAACTTTTGTTAGTTGACCACAACTCACAGAATTGTACCTAAAATGGCAGCAAATACAGGAGTGTGGCTAAGGCATTAGCCAAATCCAAACTACTGAAAAAGCAGGGGGTTATGCTGAAAAAAGAAACAAACCTCTTGAGTCTGATATCTGCCCACAGAGAATAAGCCTATCAAATTTTTAAAGGGCATTTCTTTTAACAAACTCCTGTAATATATTTAATGCAGTTACATTACTAATAATTTCCATGGAATTTCACACAGGAGAAGTACCAATTACATCGTACTGTAAGAATCTGTGACAGTAGAACAAGGGACAAATCATGATGCTTCCAAGGTTTATCTATAAAACATCTGCACACTCACTTTGTTCATGACAAAAATCCAAACAAGAAGAGAACTTTCCCCCAAAGTTTGCTGAGATCACAAATTAACAACAACTCTGTACAAGGAGTTATGCCCTTCCCTGCAAGAGCACCTCAAAACGAACACCCTGGTCCTACACTGTGCAAGCAGCTTCAACTCTCTCAGCCAACTTTGGCCCAGAGCCACACGAAACTATTGCTAATGTGATGCAGTCAGAAACTTATCCTTACAACGGGCAAGGATTTGTTTTGTGTTTCTAGAAATCTCATTTTGTTTTAGGAGTGGGAAGAGAGAAAAACTCACATCCCAACTTTGAGAAAATATAAATCAGAGTAGCCCATAATGAAAACTTGTTCCTCACAACTCATAAGTGCAAAGTGTTCCGATTCAAATGTCCTTATCAGTATTTACTCTTAGCAAACCAGTTGATTTATTTTTCCTTTATGTTGCAGGTATTTGTGTCACTTTCCAGCTGTTTATGTAATTGTGATCTAAATCAGGGTTGATGACAATCTGCAACATCCCCATTTGATTTCTTCAAGTAACTGTTCTAGGAAGTCTTTCAAATGAGTTATTCTGAAGATACAGAAATTTACTAAGCAGTTTAAAACAAACACATGACAAAAAAAGAGTCAGAAGGGCTGCAAAAGCCACTCATCCGGTTCCCCTGATACCTCCCTGGTACAGGTAGTTAATCGAGATACTGAACAACTGCCTTCCTATTGTGTTCAGGCAAGTTCCTTGCTGATTAGTTCTGCTTCCAGTTTCCATCTGAAGTTATTATAATGACTAATAAATCACTAACTGTATAACAGGCAATCACTGCATTACATGTCTGATGTGATGCCACCATATACAGAACAACGTATTTAAAAGTGAACTTGCCTCTTCTTTTAACCTCTATCTCTATTACTAAACATTAAAAAGGTGCAGCTATCATTTCAGTCACCACCAGAAACTGCAAGGAAGACCACATATGTAGTGAACATAAGAGACAGAAGTGACAGAAATTGATAAAAACTTCATCACATGGCTGACACCCCATATATCAAAGCCCTAAATCTCATTCTCTGCTTGCCTCCAATTTCCATCAAAGCCTGCCAGCTGCACATTTATTGAGAAGTTTGTGATCTGACAGCTACTGTATTACCAACATTAATGATGCATCAGTCTCCAGAATTACTGGGGAAACAGTCCAATTGATTTTATTATTATACAGAGTTCCTCACATTTCATTTCAGGCAGCTTCCTACCACAAATTTTAGCAATAACTAAAAATGCTACACAGCTGATGCGCAAAATGCTGGGGCGAAAGATGGTTACCACAGCTTCATGCCACTCCATTCTCCCTCCAGGAGAGCTCCAAATCACTCAGACACTACTGTGTAACCCATGAGTTATTGGTCCATAGCTAAAAGGGCTTACACATTATAGGGTGATAAACAGTGCAGCACTAATATTCACCGATTTGCCCAAGAAAGCTACAAACAGACACATGATGTCATCAGCTCCCAAAAAACGCAGTTTTCTCAGTCTTCTAAATCCCTGCTCTTGACACTCAAAAAAAAAAAAAAATCCCCAGGGCAGTGGCAGGCAGAGGGGCAGGCAGAGAAAACTTTCAAGATATTTCCATACAGACTGAAATTGTTTCCACAGGTACCATAAAGACAACACATTTTCTTTGCAGCAAATAGCCCACTTTAGTCTGTCCTTTTCATCCTAGAAAGCTTTCTTCACTTAAACAAATAACAATTGCAGATATTAAAAGATGCAATACAAGAAATCAAGCTTATAAGAGCTTTTTTGAATCATGACCAAATATTTTAAATATATACATAACTTGAAATTTCCAGTATGAGTTAGGAAAGGGTCTCTGCGAAATATCCAACATTTTTTTCCAGCAGTCCCCAAATTTACTGGGTTTTTGTTGTTGTTGTTTTGGGTGGGGTTTTTTTGTTTTGTTTTTTTACAAGCCTGGCTACAACACTTAGAAGAGAATGTTTCCTGTTGCTTTTTAACTTTGAAGCAGAACACATAAATGCTGTCATAGTTTCAAGGTTCTGTATCTCTGGGGAAGGAGGGGGGTAAGAAGGAGAGAAATACAGTTTTCCTTCTCTATTTTTAATCTCCTTTTCCAAAGGAGATTCAGCTTTTCCAAAGGTCATGAACAAAATATTTTTAAGCACTTATATTAACAGTGGTTTACTCACTTCCTTGGATAGACAAGTTCTGCAGCATAGTGACAAGAGAAATATATCAGATGGAACAAACAAGAACTGCTGCCGAAGTAGAATGAGATCCTTTCACATTTACCTTTTTTAACTTGACAACAGCAATTCAGTGATGGTGAGTTTTGTAAGAAACGAATTTGAGTTATTAGAGGAGATAGACCTTCAAACGGATCAATATGAGTGCTTTAAAAAGCCTGCTACAAAAGAAAGTACTGTATCTGCTTCTATAGAAACTCTTCCCTAACTCCATAGCAAGATCTCAAATTAGAAGCACTACAGAAAAAAAAAGCTAATTGCTAGCAAATGCACAGGGAGCAGCAAGCTGCTTCCAGATGTGTAGTGCAACCCAGACCTTACACAAATAAGTGGTACAAAATGCCTGCTCCATTTTTCTTTCTTGTTTTCTTGCAGTTCACTCTTTAAAGGACATGCAACATATTCATCTGTGAGGAATAGCCACAAAGTCAGCTGCATCCTTGTCCCAGGCTCTGCTCCCCAAGCAAAGAGCAAACCTATCTGGACATAAGCACTACCTACATTAATTATGCGATCACCTAAAATGGATCCCAGTCTTAGCTGAGATTCACAGATTCAGACATAGAGCTTTGCTCCACACTGCCCATCTGACACCTGCCACAGGGTCAGTTGGGCTGTGTTTAACACCTTACTGATCACAGCCTGCACAGCCAAGGGCAAATGAAACGGGTCCTGGTTCACTTCAGTACAAACAGGCCAGCAGCTCCCAGACAGGAGCTGAAATGTCAGAGGAAGGGGCAGAGTAGACCAGCCCTTCTGAGCAGGAAATCGAACAGACAAGCCCAAAGCAGGAGATTTAGTGTGTGCTGGGGTTTTTTTGTTGTTTAGCTTTTGGTTTGGTGGTTGTTTTTTTGTTTACAATACTACTTAATTATCTACTTACACATGTATAAAACTTTTACCCATACTCCTATCTGGTATCCAGTGCAGCAGATACTTTCTTAACATTACCTTTAGAGGTATCCAAAAGAAGAAGCAAATCATTCAGGAAGATAGACTTGGTTTGAGAATGCAGAACTTTCCAAGTATCTTCCTGACTGCAATGAGCACAGGTTTAAATATCCACAGACCATTCAGAGGACAGTCACAACCAAATCTTTTTACTTTACTGGAACAGCTTATATTTAATCACACACATTAAGAAAACCCCAAAACATTGCAATTATTTTGTAATACATGTAACAAACTGAATGCAAGAAACTAATAGGGAATTCATTAACTTGGGAACAAACAGTTCTTATAATTAGTTACCAGAAAATATTCAGCATGCATTTACAGGTTTATTCTTGAATCACCAAGTGCAACTCTAGGCACTAAGGTTGAATACCTTGGAGTAGAGAAGGAAACAAAAAACCTGAAATATTTAAACCATCAATTACTCCGTGATTTCCTAGATCAAGAACCAAGCTTACACTGTTCATTTGTGTATACGGCCACTCCTGTTGTTAGAAAACTGCTTTTCATCATGCAAAGTGACGACTTCTGTAGGTTGAACAGCAGCATGAGTAAGGTGATAAAAATCACGTTAAACTGGGATTTTTATCTCTCTTATACAGCTGGTGTAGATACAGGCAGTCATACTGCTATTAATGTTTCAGATTATTAAAAAGACTGCTTAAGTGGAAAATGCTTAATATTCATGAAGTCTCTTTAGTATCTGATTAGGTTCTTCCCTTTCCTCTGCCTTGTGCTTCATTTATTACATTTTTCACCTGGGCCAAAATACGCAACAACAAAACCACCATTCTTTTGCTTTTAGCAGACACTGAGTGTTGCTAAATATAAAGGGATTTCTTTCCTTTTGGAAACTGGAAAGGAACATTTACTCAGCAGAAAAACATACCCAGCTTTCAACTTAAACCAACAAATGCTTTTAACATACACTGACTTAGGTAAAAGCAAGTCACACTAACGTATTCTGTTCTGATAAGCCATTATTACATATTATTATATTAATAATTAGGCTCCTGGGAACGGGCAGGAAGTACACAGTAATGGAAGATGGGCCCTGGGAGACTGCACTGACCAGCAGCAGCCCTGAACCCCGCATCCTCAAGGCAAGGGTTCATGACTACCGTGCACAGATTACGTGATGCCAAATAAATTACACTTCATGCCAAATAAATCCCCAGGGGAGAATGACGACAGGAAAAACCCATGCCTAACAATGAAGGCCACGATTTGACCCGCACAGTGAATTTTATTATCATAGTTCAAGCAGCTTTCTGAGAGCTTAGGAAACGCATAAACGTCCTCAAAGTATTAACTTTATTTCATAAAACAATCTTGTTCCATCGCAACCACTCAAACTGTGGCTGCTGTATGAGAATGAACTCGTTTGTGAGAGCCAGGACCCTGCGCTGCATCCCGCCGGGGGCCCCTGGGCCGCCCTTGCTCCCCACCCGAGCGGAGCGGTTCGGGTCGGAAGGGGCCTGCCCGCCGCTCCCCCTGCCGAGGGGAGCGAGGGCCGCTCCACCGGCCCTGAGGCGGCCCTGAGGCGGCCCAGCCCGCGCCACGGCCGCGGTTCCCACGGCGTGCCCAGCCCCTCTGCCCGCACCTCGCATGGCTCTGTCTCCTCAGGACCTTTCCTCATGACTTTTTTAATCGCCTCCACTCCAGAGGAGCTGCAAGGAGTCTCACACCCGCTCCACTGGGACGTGGGGTGCCCAGGGCACCAGCAGCCCCGCCACAGCCCCTGGCACCCCCAAGATATCACACATCCTCCTCAGGCCTTCATTAAAAAATAAGCAAACTTAAAGCCCTTTTTGAAATAAATGCAAATAAAATAAATGCAAAAAAAAATTAAAAGATATCTCAATTTTAAGAGTTAATGCACAAAAAAAAAAAAAAAAAAAGAAAAAAAAAGAGGTGAAGTAGCTTAAGTTCATCTCTTCAGTGGTAATAAATAAGGCCTAAGCTCGGAGGCAAAGTTAACCACAATCCTGGGACTCGATCCAAGTCTCCCATGACAATAGGAAAACATTAGAACTCTAACATTCAAAATATTATTTAACTTTTAAAGCCTTAGCACAGTTCAAAGTCTCCTTTGTGGAACAGCGCTTTTGAAAATGTCGGTTGCCTTCCAGAGACCATTTCCTCCTAATCAGGCCCGGCATTATTTAAATAGCGAGGAATACCAGCAAGCACAGGAATCGCTTGGCTGAGCCAGGGAAGGGGAGAGTCCTTAAAATGACTGCAGAATTCTTAAATGCTAGTAAAAGGCCTAATCCTATATAATGATTTACGAAATGACAAAGAAAATAGATTTACTGTGACAGTTTGAAAGGAGACCAACATAAATAAAATTACTGCTCACATGGTGGCATCCTCCCCACTGTCCCCTCGGTGGCTGCAGCACCCATAACAGAGCCCTTCACCACCCAAGCCTCCCCAAAGGCAAAGCCAAGGAAAAAACAACAGAGCAACTTAAAAAGCAAATTATTTGCTTCAAAGTCAGAAATTCTTTCCAAAGCACCAGCTCACTCTTGCCAGCACAGCATTTCACAGGTAACACTTCTTTGTATGGTTAATCTAGATTTAAAAACAGAACACAAGATACAACTTTTTATCCCTCTCTCCTCACAAAAAAAAACCAAAACCCAACTCCACACAACTTAGACCCAAGAGTTGTGAGCTTTAGTTTTATTCATTAAGTTTCCAGCTGCAGCAGTGTGGCCAGAGCATGGCAACAAGTATGTGGAGACCAAACACACTCAGCACTTCTCCAGTCAGTAAGCACGATGTGGGTCAGGAAGGCCTGGTACCATTGATTTATGGCTTTTTTAACATATGGATAGCATATAGCCCCACTTAAACATTTCTCTGCTGAAGGGCAGATGAGGCAGCCGCAGGGTTGATGGCTCGTGTGCCCTCCCCACCGTCACGCCTGTGTTGCTGTGCTGGGCTCTGCACAGCGCAGTCACGCAGGTGCTGAGGGACAGGTTTTCCTCTGCTGAAGCAAAGCCTTTCAGCTCCCAGCTGCCCGGCAAACGCACCCAAGTGTGGTGGGGAGGCACCAGCTGCTCTTCCCTGCCTCCACAGCGCCAGGCAGCTGGGCTGCTGCTGTCCACATGCAGACCCACCCCGCATCAGCCCACACCGCCAGCTTCTGCATTCTCTTTCCTGCAGTCTGGATCCTCCTGCATCCGTACTGAGGGGGGGAACCCCTCCCCTGAAATGGGGCCACCTTCCTCCTTCTCCTGGATGCTACGTCCCTTTATACTGCCTCACTCACTGCCTCCTCACAGCCAGTGCCGAGCATCTTCTGTAATGTGAAACTACCGAATAACTATGACGAATGCCCTCTCCTCGGCAGAGCCATGCCAAAGACTGTAAGCAGGTCATTAACTACCAAGGTCATCTTGTTTGTGAAAAAGAAAGGAAAACATTACCATTAAGACTCTAATACGGTAAAACAGCAATGACAGCAACAAGGAAACATAAGCTTAATGTTTCCTTTAACCATCACTTAAAAACACATCTGAAATCATCTGATTCGGCCACATGACTTTGCAAATTACCATTCATTGAGCAGGTTTGGTCTGGATTCAGCCCAGTTTCACACTTGTACCACACTTGTACCCCAACATTTTGTGCAGGATCTGCTGAATCTTATCTCACAGCAGAAAGCAATGAATTAATCTGATGTTTCAAAACCTGTCATCAGGAGGGCCACCAATCCCCTCCCGCCCGCCAGCTTTTAGGGCACATTACTGAATCTCTGCATGGCCATGTGGGACTTGCCTGGGTGCAGCAGCAACTGCCCTGCAATCCCCAGAAGACTCCCCAGTCTCCCCCCTTTCCTGCAGGGAGCATATAAATTTTTCTCCATCTGAGTCTTAACTACTGTTTGTCTGCAGACTTGTAAAATACACTAAGAAATGCCTAATGAGACTCTGATCTGGCATCCAAATGTTCTCCCCCATGCATTTCCCCAGCGGGCCGTTGCCTGAGCAGCACACACGTTGAGGCTGTAATTTGTTTGCCAGCTCTCCAAGGAAGGAAGGAAGGAAAGTGGGCGGGTGGGTGAGAGCTGGAGTCAGTGCAACATCAGCACATGGCTGGCTTGCACATGTTTTCAGTCACTCACTACTAAGAAAATACATACTATACACACACACACAGAGAACAATGCTGAAGGCCAAATGAAGACAAGGAGGTTGCTAGGATAACATCACTTCCTTCACACCAGGAGCTAATAAAATAAGTAAAAAACACAACTCTCAAGACAAAGACGGATACATGCTAAGATTTTGAGAGCCTACGAAAATGCAATCCTCCCTAGTTCCAGGTAGCTGCACTTCTGTACTACTAGGGACCTTGCAAATTATTTACCTTACAGTAGCACCGTAAAAGTAGCTTCTGCACACCAACTAGTGAACTCCAGCAAGAGATGGAAGACTGCATAATTAACCCTGTGTGCTGACTTTTTCCTCTTCACCACAAATCAATGCATGCAAAACCAGCACACCCTGTTTATTATCAGGACACCCAGGCACTTGAAGTCTAAGCAATCATTTTGAAGTTACTTTAGAAGTTTGGAGGGGAAGAATTAGCTGAAGCAGATAACCACAGCCTGGAGTTCAGTGACCCAAAGCCAAGCCTCCTGCCCTCGAACTGAGCACTTAACTCGTGCCAGAGAGAGCCTGAACACATAGACAAAAGCATCTCACAGGTCGGTGAGCTGCTACCTTGCCTGCTGCTGCCAAAAGGAGTTACCCTTGCGGCTGGGTTTGCATTCTCTGAACGCACCTTTAATACTGAAGCATAAGGCCTTGCAGTATTTAAAAAAATATATTTTTGAAAGGACTTTAAATATTTTAAAAACCTGAAATAGGTTCCAGACTACAAATATTTACATACATTCTTAACTTTATGTGCAAGGAGTCTGACTAGGTTTAAAAAACCATTTTTATGTCTAACCTTTACTATGTATATAAATATTTACAGGGTTGTGACTGATTTCCCTCCCCTGTGCTCAGTATCTCACCTGGTTCTTGAGTGGCTGGGGTCAAAGAAGCGAACTGCTTTCTCAATGTCATGCATTATCCGTATCCTGCATTGCCTGGCTTGCTAACAGGAGGAACAGCAGGAAAATCCAAAACCTAAAACCCCAATCTACTTTTAAGTGGTTAGTGTTCTGCAAAAACACTGTCAAAGAGCTAGACTCAAACTTCAATATTCAGCTGTACATATTCTGGAATCCTATGCAGATTAATTTGAGCAGGTAATAAAGGGATGCTGTAAACCCATTTTGCTCTCTTCCTGCAAAAACTTCCATTGGAGTTACTCACATGGGAGTTAGTAATGAGGCAGCTCATGTGGCCTCAGTGCTCTGCAGACAGACAAGCCTGGGACCTCTGCAGACAGGGGCACTTAAAAAGCTTCAGGATTAAAACCAAAAAAGTCAAAACAAAACCCTAAAACTTTTCCTAGTTTAATCCAGGTTTTAATAATAATGATTAAATCTGGAAAGATACAAAAGAAATTCTACGAGTATGAGCAGCAGCACTCCCTTCTTGGTTCCCAGGAAGCAGGGCTCAGCCTACTCTTCACCTTCCCCATAAACTCGTAGCCTATGGATGGGGGGAAAAAAATAAATTAAAAAAAAATATTGCTGCATGCAGCTCAATTTCCAGTATTGCAACATGGCTCAATCAGTTTAAACAGCATGCTCACCTCTTCCTTCTTTGGCATCAGTCACAAGGAACATTTAAAACTAGTAAGTTGTTAATGTGAACGTTACTTTTAGAGGTTTGTTTATGTGTTTGATAGTACTTAGGCTTCTCTACTTTTAACTATTTCCTCCCAAAGACCAGCTCATCTGCCTGTTTTTTCTGTTTGTGTAGAGTCTTTGATAGTGAAAAAGGACAGAAAAAAAATTTAAATACTTTACATGCCTGCATTTTTTCTTTCAAACTACTAAGCCTGGCAGAACTATTCATTAACAGTCAAAAATCCCCAAACCATTTTCTCTTTAAAAGAAAATCCAGTATTTATTTTGTACTTCAGTACAATTAATATCTTCTATAACTTTTTATTAATTTGTAATGCACTTAAGTCTCATCAATAATTTCTGAAACCTGTACAATTTTTACACCTACCAGAACACATCCCATCAAATTTGAGTGCAAATTTCCCTAACATGACATTAATGGATGCAAGCATTCTCTTAACTTGGGTAAGGCTAGAGATGCAAAATCAAATGTCTGTGTACAAACTCATTTCAGTAATATGCTATGAGAGTTTAATATATTAATGAAAAGGATTTTAAACAATACATTTTCTCTAAATTCAATCAGTGCTGCTCACCAGATACAGTTATGAAATATCACAATGAATATTAATGGAAGAGGCTTAGACTACGTTACTCTTGATATCTTGACACACAGAAAGATTTCACTATGGTAATTTGTTTGGAATATAATTAAAAGAACCAATCACAAAAAGAAAAACCAACCCCCCTCCAAAAATTAATCCTTGCTGTTGATTTCTAGAATTAGTGTATAAACTTGAAAAACTTCAATGAATTTGGAGATCTTTGGAAATCTCACTTCATCTGACTTGAAAATATCAAAATTTCAGAAATAGCAGGCACTGGAATAGAGACCTGTTTCATATATTTTACTTTATCAGTTGCCTTAAGAAAAATCAGCATTTTTCAAGAATTCTATTTTTAATAAAAACAAAATTTGGAAAGAAAAATTAATGTGAGGCATTAAGTTATTGACAATTTCTATTTTCAACCATAAGTCATCTTATTTTTTTTCTGAGGTCTGAAAATTAAGTTTAAGAAAAAAACCTTAAAAATTAACTGGAGCTATTAAAAGCTATTTTACAATAAAGTTTGATGCACAAAACATTTGTGTATGAAGCTATCAGTTCTATTCCAATCTGAAGGCACCTCGAACAGCGATCTACTCAAAATCTGTTCACAACATCAGGACAAGGTCTGGACCAAGCTCGCCTGTGTACGTATGTACTTGTCAACTTCAGGTACTACGAATGGTCCAGTAGAATACGTCACTGAGATGCCCTAGAGTGCCCACAGTAAAATGCACACAAATACTGGCCAGTTTAAGTTCTGACTTGCTTTTTTATATGGGGACATTTTCTCCAGTACCCAAAGATGACTGGTTTATGCATTTCTGTTCAGCAGGGTCTCTGACACTTCATTTGTGTAAGGCACGAAGAGTGGTAACATCCCTTAATAACTAACCCATGCAAAATAAACAGAGAGAACATTTAATTCCACAGGAGCATGAGACACCCCACAGATGGAACTCATCTACACCCACAAGCCAGCCAGAGTGACTTATTCCACCCTCCCGAGGGGATACGGCCACTTGCAGTTTGAGCCGTGAGCTCCAGCCCCCGCGCTCGGAGTAACAGAACACCTCTAAAAATACAGAGCAAAGAAACACAGCGTGCCGTGCTCTTTAGGAAACATAACAAAAAATAATTTAAAATCACATCTAGCACTTAGACAACACGCTTAGTTTAATAATAAGAGTTATTTTTATTATCATGGTGCCCAGGAGCTCCAGCCACCAATCAGGGCTCCCACCGCAGCGGGACTGCACACCATGCAAAAGGCACCCTTTTAGCACAGCTTCTTCTGCGGCACTTCAGCCCCCAAACGAGGCTCTAAAGCTGCAAAAATTGAGCAGGGAGCAGGAGAGGCACAGAGCCAGGGGCTGCTGCCAGCTGGCCGCGGTGGAGGCCACGGCTCCCGGAAAGGAGCCGCCTGCGCTGGACCGCCTGCCCCGCGCGGGCACCAACAGGAGGTCGCCCACCAGCTACTGGCTCCCTCCAGGAAGGGTGGGAAGAGCAGATGCTAGCTAGCAGGAACACTTTAGGGCTGCAAACTGCAGCTTGGCTCTCCCTTCCAGGTTTTAGCTTTCAATCGTACTGCACACTTTGTGACAATACATAGCCGCCTTTTCTGCCAGGGATAAGTGACAGAAGTATCCTATCCACCCAACCACTGGGGAGGACAGGCTTTAAGCTCCATGATACCTCCTCCCTGGCTGTACAGTGTAAAGTTCCCATGACCTGGTTTGACAAAAATGGAAATACTCCATTTCAGTTGAAACACAGGTTGTTCAAAGGGGAAAAAAAAAACCTGTCTCCTAAGATCTGCATTAGGGCTTTTAGTCTGTGGAATCCCAAGTCACCTTCTGCAAACAGAAGCCTCAGAGCTGGGGGTACTTGGTCCAAAATGGAAGAACTAACCAGCAGGATATAGCTGGTTTCAGTGGCAGTTCACACACTATTTCCTACCTCACAGGACATACACGGGTGTTTTTAAAGTCTTGGGTTCTCCAGTGATCCCAAACTACCCATCCCATGCCCAGGACAGCACCAGGCAGCATGGGGAGGAACAAGGCTTGAGGAGGACTACTCTGTGTGATGGGTAGCCCTGGCCCTTTCAAGCTTCCCCAGTGTCCTCAACCACAGACCAGCTGGAGACTGAGCCCTTCCAGCATCTTTTCCCATCTCCAGGGCATGTAGCTGGAGATGGCAGAGGCCTCCAACCCCCCAAGATCATACAAAGGATGAAGGGCTTTAGGCAGGAACCTGCATGGGCATGGTCCTGCAGACCTAGGCTCCCTTTGTCTGGGTCTTGCTTTCAGGACTCCTGACTAGTTCCAAAGGCTGCTCTAAAACACGACCAGCGGTGCCCGATGTAGGGAAGGCCACGTGCAATTTAGTGAGAATCTATCTGCCCCCAGCAACAGATGCTCTTGTTAGGAAGAGGAACTAATAGGAAAACAAGTTTATGCCAATCAAAATATTGTGGTTTTAATCACTTGATCCAATCTATTTACAAGCTGGGTTTATTATTTTCTGCTAATTGTGAGGCTGTGGATCTGTCTTATTTTCCTGGGCAGGAGGGCCAGTTAAAGCCATTCTTCCTGCCTCCACGCCTGCTCCCGAATCCTCTGCTGCTGCTGCTGCTGCTGCCCATGTGCTGCTCATGGGTGATTGGTGCAGGCACACAGAGAAAAAGACTAGGGAAGAAACACAAAAGGGTTTTTTTGTTTTCATCCTCATCAGTTCAGCAGTCTGATTCATTGTGCACCTGCACAAATATTTATGCTAAGACAGCATAAGGATGGGAATAACATGCAGCAGGGAACCAAGAGGCTTAAGTAGTCCTGACAGCACAAAACTGCAGGATGGAAAGAGGGATTGTCCACCTTTCTCACAGAGCAGAATGTTCACACTGGGCATCACGGTACAGCTCCCCTCAGTACTAATGGCATCACTTATTCCTGTTCAGGAGAAGTGAATGAAGAAAGCCATAAAAGATGCTGACCCATAAATAAGCTGGTCACCATGGTGCACAATGGCCCATTGCTTCCAAGCCACCCTACCTTTCCTGAAGCCCATGAGCCCTCTGTTAGTGGCACACAGTCAGCACCACCTCCAGGACACAACTTATCTATTCCTTTGAGAGGCAGGGAGAAAAGGCACAGATGGGACCCAGCACACCTACACCTTCCCCTCCGTTCCTCCTGCTAGCACACAGAATGGGGGAAAGGGAAGGAATGTGGCCATGCCAGGGACACCACAGTCAAAGCCCTGTGTTGCTAGTACCAAAGCTTGCACACTTGCACATTCTCCAGCTTATTTTCCAAAAGTCACCATGCCACCAGCCAATGAATGGCACCCTTCAGCAAGCTCAGGATTTAATCAGGTGGGGCTGGGAAGAGGCATTCAGTTCAATGGGACTTAGAGGGAGAAAAATGCAGGTGTCTGAACACACTAGCTATGTTACATAAATATAAAAACTCAGAAAAAGACCTTCTTTTGTACACTTGTCAATATCAGAAGAATATTCTATAGGGAAAAAAACATTTTCAGAAAATCATGTTATTGCACTGTTCTGAGATGTATGAAAATACTTTTCAGTTTTGGGGGGAACTGCCTGGAAACTCTAAGGAAAGTGTCACAGTCTGAAGCCTGTTGAGCGGAGCTCAAAGGGAGGTCCTGGGAGGTCCATCTGCTTAGCTGGGGTGTTCCTAGCGTTCCTTTCATTGATGTGGAAACCAGGCAGTCATGGACAGTGGTATCAATCGTAGCTAAGTCAGCTGAAAATGAACCTTAACAAGTAAACAAACAAACAACAAACCATCCACAATAAAAACCACAAAACTCTTCTCTCAATCCAGTGATCAAATCCTGCTGCCCAGCAGGGGGAAGGGGTGGGGTGTAAATTGGGACAACTATCTCATATTTAAATGATTCTATTCAAAGGAGCACTTCTACTGAATGCTTTGTTTGCACGATTTATGTCAAGAGTTTCAAGTACAACAGAAAGACAACTACATTCCAACCATAAGCACAGCGCAGCAATACTGTGAGAACTCGCAGATGCTCAGGCACCACTGTCACAGTGGGGACAGGACACCACTGCCAGGCCCTGCGGTCACTGCAGCAGCAGCTCTGGGGCAGTGCTGGTTAGGGCTGCTGGTGTTCAGCAGTGTGCTGCATTCTGGAGCTGTGTTCCCAAGGCCCAGGGGAGCCTCACGCCTGGGCCAGACACGCAGCACCCACAGCGGGGCTGCCCTGCCGCGCTGCAGCACCAACACGCCCGTGTGTGTTAGCAGCTTCTCCCAGCGTGGACAGCAAACTGAGAGCATGCAAACTCAAAAGGCAGTCCTGCAAGACTGCACATCAGAACTATGAATGAATGCCTGCCAGCTGCAGAACCTCTCTGGAGCAGGGCATTGGTGCCACATTCACTTGTCTAAGCGAAGTGGCAATAACTTCTGGTCATCAGAACTTCTAAGCCATTAATTTATAAAGATTAAAGTCCATTAACCAAAACCCCAAGAGATTAAGGTTGAATTATGTATAAAAAAAAGATTTGAACATTTTAAAACATATTCTGACATGTTATGCTTTTAGCAATAATTACATTATAGGACATGTGTTTGACACTTATTTTCTAGTGTTCAAAAAATATTTCAGTTGCTAGCTCTTTGCCATCTGTTTCCCATCATTATTTCATTAAAATAGTTTTCATCTCCCTTATAGTAGAACTGCAAGACTGTTTTCTATGTGACTGGATTATCACCTCCCTTACTTAAACAGCATCACTCCAGTATATTTTTTTAATTTATTTTTTTTGAAGAGGCATATGTACCTCCTCCAAACTCCTCCCAGCAATGGCTAACAAAGCAAGCTTGTTAAAACCAGTCAAATACATCTCCTTCTCTCCACCTGTCAAGAACACTTTCCCAAAGTCTCTGAGGAAACTAAATCAAATAACTCATCTGCTGCAATAAACATGGGGATTTTCCTCCCAGAAAGGGAAAACTCACACACTTGAATACACCTTGGATGAAAACCAAGGTCCAATGTACAATATGTAGCTTACACCACACAAAACACCATTCCCAGGCAAAATCCTAGAGCTCGACAGCTCACACTGCTGTGAGTAGCTGTGCAGGGGCAAAGTCGCCCACATACAAGGAAGAGGTGGTTTCTGAGCAGTTATCAGCAGCGAGTGCAATAATTCTTACCTGGAAAATGCTGTTTGCAGCTGCTCACCGATTTGTCAGCACACACGCTGCTCTCACCTCATGATTTATGATGCTCTCTCCAGCACTGAGACTTCTATTACTGTCCTCGTTTATTGCCTGCAGCTGTCATTCTCACCAACAATTCTACAGTTGTTTGTAGGTGAGGTATCAAAGGTATTTAGTGTGCACCTAGAGACGTAATTTTAATCAAACCTACTCACAGGCAGTATTTAAACGTTAGAACAACTGCACAGAGTGCAGCAATTAATGTGAACTTGACCAACCAAAATTATGACAGCCAGAAACGTTTACTCATAAATGCCTCAAAAGGATGGATGTCCAACAGGCCTGTGAACACCTGCTGATTTGTAAATGAAGATAAAAATAGTACCCATAGATCACAAAGCCTTCCGACAGGTATTTGAATACACAATAAATATTAACACAAGTCCAGCAATTTCACTTTCTATGGCCAAAATGTCACTATGGCAGTAAATGCAGCTACGTCTTTCTCACCACGTATTTTTCTCAGCCAGCTATTTCCCCCTTAAACTAGTCAGGTTTTCCTGCATCTCCTCAAAAGCTGCTGAATCTGCCCAGTTTAGAATAATTACAGTGGAAGGGGAGAAAAAATTTCCATCCAAAAATTTCACTTTTAGAGATCTCAGCATGTTCTAGACATTAAAATTTTGCAAATCAGAAGTTCTGACCCACTGCAGTCTTTGCTTAACTTTTTTGGAAGCCAGAAGTTGCTCAATGATTTGAAAAATAGGCAAGCAGTGTTATTCAGTGTGGCTACTAATTGCACTACCCTGTTTTGAGAAAGGGTGGCAAACACCCTCCGTGGGTGAATTGGACCTAATGTGGCACAAAAATGCAGCAGAAAGTGAGAAACAAGTCCTGGAGCTAAGCCTAATAGTACTTCATGTGTACTCTGAAGCTCCAGCTCCTTAAGTGAACCAATTATAACAGCATCTCTGTCCATTTTGTTTGTTTCTAGTGCTTGTGAGTCAAGAGGAAACCTGAAAATATGAACCCTAAACAGGGTACTAAAGGCAGGTTTTGCAAAAGAATTCAAGTTTATTATTATTTAAAATTATTTTATATGCCTGGATTCTGACAGCTAAATATTTTAAGGCTGGCAATCTTAAATTAGTCTAATCATTAATCTAAGCACCAAAATCCACTAGCTGCATTGAAAGTTCTTTTATTCAAGACTACCCACGCTGCATAGCTTGAAAATGGCACTCAAGGCAAAAACAATTGTGAATTTACAACCAAAAGGTAGCCTGAAGGCCATCACTGTCACAGTCAGGCTTGATTTATAGCTGAACAGATAGTGTCAAAATAGAAACTACAAATTAAACACAACTCTAAGTAGAAAAAAATGATGGTTTTACACTATGATGATAAACTACCAAAGCAGCTCTGGTGTAAGTTGTTAGTACTTACAATCTATGCAGATATTGACTGATCCTATTACATCCCCATGTTCCAGCCCCTTCAGCCAAGACAATGGGGTCACATTGAGAGAGTTGTGCAGAAGATACACTCACTAATTGTGAGCCCACATTAAACCATGAGTTGGTGTGCAACAGTCTCAGGTTAAGGAACAGAATCTCCTTGTATAAAGAAAACTAATTGTAGCACATTTCAGAGTTCAGGAATCTTTTAGTTATCTAAATCCATTTCTAAATCCATATATCATTTGTTTCCCATAACATTTATAAGGAAATAGATCAGAATTGGTCATATATGCCTCATCAGGAAAAAAATCCACCATGAAAAAGCTGACTTTACCTATTTTTTAAACTTAAGGCAGCTGAGAGGTCATTTAAACTATAATTGTTCTTAGACTCAAACACAGATACACATTCTGTCCTCAGATGGTGTCTCTAGGATCTGATAACTCAAGCATGTGTATGATTCTTCACTGACAAACCACCTGACTCCTCTACTTGTGCAAGTTGCATTACTCATAAGAAATCCTTGGCAGAGCCAGAGCAACATATGTTAATGACTGGGCTGCATTATAATAGGTCTGACATCTTGTTTCTCATCCAGGGTTTAAAATAAAAGGAAACAACACTCTCTTTCAATACAAAAGTACATATTTTTGCCTCTCAGGCTAAAAATATTTTACGTTAAAAACATAAATAGATGTACTGCCAAAAATCCCTGCCTCTTGAGTGTTCCTTTTTGGGGGATTTAGCATTATAGTTTCCTTATTATAACGAAAGCAATGAGAGGTTGGTGTATATGTATTCACCTCTCATTTATTACAAAAAAATTCCTAAATTGGGTGCAACAGGTAAAACAGGAGCTTAACTCCCCACTATTTCATTTCTTGTATACACAGTTTTTCTGTTAATGTTCGCTGCCAGTTAGTACAGCAAAATAAGGTATAAATTCATGAACACTGAGGAGGAGCATGACTACAGCAAATATATACTTTAAAATATTTTTTATTTTTCATATGGCAGGAGATATGCACTATTTATTTCTTTTATGATTTAATATACTGAGATATTGCTAGGATATGATGCTGGCAACATTACAAGTATTTTTGATTTACATTTCTCTTTATTAAGAAAGAGATACTGAGGGCCATAGCTGCAAGTTCAGAGAAAGGAGTAAGACTCCACACTGACATGCTGTTTCTTTTTGAGTGACCAAATTCAAAATTTTAAATCTGAATTTCAAATTCTATGACACCATAACATTGCCAGAAACATGTGAAGTTTCAGTGAAATTTTCAAAACACTAATATTCTAAAATTAGGCATTGGTATGAGATTTTCTTTCACAGAAGATGTTGCAAAAACGTTTACGTGTGATTTATACATGCATTTAGGATGCAAAACCTTTAAGAATGCACTGCAAACGCTGTCTCAGAAGTTGGGGGTTTTTTCCCAAGTGATTAAACAACTGTATCCCACACCTATGACCAGAGACCTGCTGGGCATCCATGGTTCCCTCCTTGCCTGCCCAGCCTCCCTGCGCTGGTCCCTCTCCGGAGGCACAGTGCCAGCCAAGAAGCTGCAGCCAGGAGCAGACAGATGGTGGCCAATAAGGAAACTATCACAGCGTCTTAGTCACCACGGCACAGCCCGGGCACCACACAATAGCAGCCCGGCTACCATCGACTTTATCCTCCTTTCAGCTCGCTCGGGTGTTTACCTGCATTTGCCTGGCGCTCCCAGCTCTGGGCACACAGGCTCCGAGCTGTCTTGGGGGAACCACTCCAGTGCCATGGGCTTACAAGGACCCATCACAGCCTATCAGAGAGCTAAAGGCAGATGTCCAAAGGCTACAAAACACTGCCTTAAATGCACCATACCAACCACCACTCTGGGAGCAGCTATGCTCTAGGGTAGCTAAGAGGAACCACGCTGAAGTCTTAAAAATAGATGTTCCTAATACCAGCTAGTTAACAAAAGAAACATCAGCAGATTAATCCTAAATTTTCAGTATTTTTTGTATTTATTTGAGGATAAAACAACCTTACTTAAGGGTAAGACAAGCAGCACAATCCTGAATTTAAGACACTCATTTGTTTCTCCCCAGCCAGTTCCTCAAAGCTCCACTCTGAACCCTCCAGCAGCAGCTGCTGCCACCACCTCAGCCCTGTCCTTCTCTTCCCTGCAGACCCTACACCTCTCAGGTGATTTTTCAATTGGTTCCTTTACAAAAGAACAATCTGCCATGAATATAGGTAGAATAAAAATGATTGCAAATATTTTCAGAGCCCATTTTAATCAAAAGCCCTCTGAAGCGCTGACCATCCGTAGCACTGCCCTTTGCAGAAAGAACCACTGCCTCTCCAAAGCTGTGCAGCGCCGAGCATCATCTGGGTTGTGCCCCAGGGGCCTTTCCATTACCCCAACCTGCACAGCTCCAGCCAGGGCCACTGGCACTGGGATCCAGCAGCTCTGCTGTCCCTGCCACACTGGCTTCCAGGACACGGCAATTGCATGTGCATGTTTTACAATATTCATCTTCTGTCCTGTTGCTGATTCCTTCTGAAGGATAAACCATCTCCAAATGGCCATCCCTTTATGCTTAATTTATACCCGAGGATCACTCAGAATGCAAGGACTGGTCTCCAAAGGAAGCATTTATAATGCTCACACAAGTCCAAGCATGGCCTCTTTCATATCTAAACTGTACCTTTGCTAACACCACGTTTAAGTATTTGTTATCAACAAACATTGCAAAGGTTCCCCTGGATTAATTCTGCGCTCTGTCTCTTGCTGGTCACCAACAGCTGGTGGTTCACTTGTCCTTTGCTAGAGAGTAACAAGGCCAAATGGAACAGCGACTCCTGAGTTACACATACACAAGCAGGTGCCCGCTGCAGAGGTGGGACCTTAGAGGAGTTTGAAGCCCTCCTGGGTATCCAGGTTCCCACACAGCTCCCGTCCGCCTGCTGCCGCAGAGCCCGGAGCAGCAGGATCCCAGAGCCCCCGGTCTCTCCCTCCTTCAGTCCCAGCTCAGAGCAGCTGGCGCTGGGGAGGACAGACAGTGCCGAGCAGTGCTGAGCAGGCCCTTCCTCTGCGAGGGCTCCCCACAGCCACAGGGACTGCCGCGGCAGAGGCAGGTCCAGAGCCAGCCATGCAGCCCGAGCAACGCAGAGGGCAAACGACTGAGAAAGGACACAGCACCCACACACCTACATTAGATATTTATACAAAAAGCTGCAGCAGGAAGATGGGAGCCCAAGTGCTTTAACTTGCAAGGCTGATTTAACCAAGTCTGAGAGGGCTCTGCTAGTGACCCAAAATAACTTCTCCTTACATAATACTGTTATGATTTTAATGTGAGAGATGTCAGAGTATTACAGTGCCAAAAGCCAAAGCTACGCATTCATTTGGAAAGCTAGCAGGCTCCCATCTCTAATGGTATCTAACTCCAGCTGGACTGCAACCCAATACTTTTTAAAACAGTGATGTAGATTTTTGGAGAAATCTCACACTTGAGAGAACAAGCAAAGATCCAAGTACAGTTCCTGAAATAAACATCTAAAAACAAGATTGATAGCTGCTTTAAGTCTCATCAGGTGAGATGTATCAGAGTGGATATCTCAAAATCAAAAAGGGACTTGTGAATGGGATCAATTTGAACACTATTTTGTAAAGAAACAGCCTTGACAGCACAACACACATTGAATTTGCCTTTTCAGGCACAGAACTACCATCCACCTCTGCACATAAGTGCCCACTGCAACTCAGCATCTTGGTTTTCTGTGAAACAGAAAGGTAAAGTTTTGTGGTTTTGTAAAGCACCTAAAGGATAGTAACCGAGCGAGCAGATAGGATCACAAAAGCCTGTGCAGGATGACAGTCCACTGGCCTGACATCCTTTAGAACAAGAATTCCAGTTAAAAAAACAACAACAAAAAAAGTTTCATTAAATGTAAAGTGCATCTAAGTGGAGAACAGAAGAGAAGCTTTACTTGAAAAGGCTTGGGGAAAGGTTTGGGTTGCTGTAAGAGAGACCTAAGCATCAGTTGTGTAACAGCTGCAAAGAAGTTAACTTCTAACTTCAGTGATCCCACTGCTGGGAAAAGAGTTATAAACATTAAACAAATACAGAATTTACAAGAAGGACACTAAGAGACTAGGTAGACTGCCTGACAACCATATCATTCTTCTTTTCCCCTGCAAACCAGCAGGATAATAAACTCTTCTCTTTTTCATCTATGGGTATATGTATAAACAAACTGCTCTTCCAATAATTCAGTGTCAACAAAGTCTCTAAATCTGCTTTTTAAAGCATTTTCTTGCCTCCTTTTTTTAGGAGGAGGTAGGGTTGAAGCAGTTTGGCAGGACAGGGACAGATAATCAAATGGCTCTTCCATTCACCTAAAAATATATAATAGTTTTAGAACTGAAGTGTAACGGTGCTTATTGTCAAAATAGTTTAGCTGCAGGAACTTGTATTTTGCAATGTATTTTAAGAAAATGCATTCCCTAAGAGAATTTTCATGTTTATAAGGTTTCTTTTTGTCATTTACAACAGCCAAGATCATACACATGTGCAATACTAAGGATAACTAAGGCTTATATGAAAGCAATGATATGTAAGGCATTTCTTATCTTCCCATTATCTGTGGGGGCATCCCACCTTCGTGCTGCTCAAACTGGGCACGGACACAGCGGGACAGCAGCTGATGAAATTCTGTCATTTCCTCAAGAAAGGGGCTGTAGTTGGAGGGGTTGAGGTCTTGTAACTAAGGGCTCAAGCCTCTCCTTCCTGTCATTCAACTCTCTTGAGGTGGGTTTTTTCCCCTCATACATCACACTCTCACACCTCTAAAATAATCAAGAGCAGGTGGTAACCTTGGAGCTGGAGAATGCCCACCTAGCAGGCGGCTGCTGGACAACTCTTGGACAGCTCTTGGACAGTCATGTCCAAGAGAAGAGCACAGGGGAAGGGTCTGAGTTTCACACAAAATCAAAGTCGTAAAAACACCTTACAAGCTTGTAGTGATTTCTGCTTTTGGTGAGGTAGACTCCAAAACCCCCTTTGTCAGTGTGAGCCCAGACAACTTCCAGGGAAGACCCGTTTCAAACCTTTCCAAGCACCAACTGCCCCACAGTGTCAGCCTCGGCACTGTCCTGCACTTCTCCCCCATCCCATGGTCTTATTTACACAATAAACCATTATTAGATCAGTTCATCTGTTTTTGGAGTGTGTGTTCAAAAATACAAGAAGAGAAACCTGCACTGCTGAATTTACTGATGGAGATACCGAGGTGTGCATTTCAGAGCAGCCTAAAAGACTCCACTGTTCTCACAGGGAATCAGGAATGTAGCCAAGAAACAAGCAGATACGTATCAAGGGAACTGTTTTTGCTACTAAATGGCCAATTGAAGCCCTTACTATTCTGTCATATATCTATGTCACTGCAGTCCCAATAAATAATGCTTTCTGATTAGTTATGAGACTATCTAGAAATCTCCAAGACAGATACTGTTCACTGTGCCAGCCAGTCAGTCATCAGAGCCCTGAAGTCTCAAAGGAATGAAAACCTATGTGAATCCAAAAGACAACACAAACTTGTTGTCAAGATTTTGCTTTTTTACTTCTCAAACATGTTTTTACCTAATCACCAAAGATGACAAATGGTATTTCACAGCCCAAAGAGCTGCCATATGAACGAGGCAGTTTCCCCACAACTGTGCAGTGGATCAAGCAGTCAGTATTCTCTAGTTAATGCTATCTGGACCAAGATGACTACTAAACCGAACCACGAGAAGAGTTTACCAGTAACCAAGCAAAGAGTTGAGAACATGAGAACATGTAAGATCTGAAGAAAACCAAATAAAGACAACAAACAATCTCCATCCTGGTTTTGCATGACATTATCAGATGCATCATTCTCGTGCAATCTTTGACAGCACATATGTATTACCGATATGTTAAGAGTTGTTCCCTTTTCTGAAGTCAGGCCCACAGCAGTGCTGCTTTTCCCTGGAAATAAAAAAGGCTTATAGCAACCACAGACCCTCTGTGCCCACAGCCAATACTGACTACCAAAAAACTGGCATTTAGTGCTACAGAAAGAGGAAAACACAGCTGACTATGGATCAGGCAGCTGGATAATCACTTGGGTAGGTTTCACAGGACTGAAGGAGGATGTCTTAGCATGAGTTATAGATCAGGTCCCCACCATCCACTGACATAAGCCAGGACAAACAAGCAAACAAAAAAATAATAAGAAACCTCTTATATGGACTAAGTGCCATAGTGAGCAGTAGAGGTAATACAAACCCACGCTTTTATGAAATTTGCACAGGTTTGTAGCACTGTGCATATCAATGGTTTTGAGCAATTTCTTTTCTTCCCTCCCCCCTGCCTGGTACTGAGCCAGGAGCCTTCCAGCTTCACTTTGGGAATAAAGTCAAAGCTGGTCTGCAGAGTCAAAACAAACCCTGCATTACCAACAAGGGGATATGCTTCTCACATTTATGTTAATAGAATGTTACTGTGATAGGCTGTATGTGACTACCCCAATATCAGCACACTAGACAAAATACAAACCAGCTTGATCTATAGAGTTATCCGTGTAAAGGACAGAAGTCCCTTTTCAAGCTTAGGTATTTCACTAGATCCTAAACCTTATTTAAAAATGCATCAAGCATTACTGACTGGAAAGAATTTCTTGGATGTTAGACCATTCACATCAGGAGTAAAAATTACTCCCTCTGTGCTCTGCTACAGAACTAAAATGTATAAACAACTGAAGGAAACTGCAGGTATTCCAGAACAAGTGATCACCTATGTGAGCCTTCAGAAGGACAAGTTCTTTTAAAGAATGAGTCATTCCCTGTGGAGTAACTCAATTTCTATTGACACTTACAGGAGAAATTAGGTTGAAAGTGATTTTGTCTGTCTAAGAACAACTTTGCTTTTTTTACTGGATACCTAATACCCACAGAAATCTGCCCTGCTCCATAAAGGGAAGGGCAGAGGCATTGTACTGAAGCCAGGAAACTTCATCTTTGCAGCAATGTTGACTTCAGTGTATCTTAAACTATTAGAACCAAAAATAACATGTAACAAGTGTAAGGCCATCTCCTACTCTCATAATACACTACTGCCTCCAACAGTCTAGCTGTGGAGATCCATCACAAATCATTGCCTGGACATTTCCCTAGCAGCCTATATTCTCTTTAAAATATTCTAACATTAGCCAAGCTGAATGTTAATGACCACGTGAAACCCAATGGAAGTCAAGAATTGAAAATTGCTACATAAGAATTTTCTGCTTTGCAGTAAGAAGGGGGGAGGAGGAAATCAATACGGCAAAACAACCTTTTAAACCAAAGACACCATTTTAAAGCAGGAATTACTTCTAATACCACTGACAGCCTCAACTTGTCCTCAGCAGGAAGGCTTACATACGCTTGGGAGTGAAGATGTGAATTGAGTGTAAGGAAAACATACAGTATCCGAGCAGGAGGTCTGTCTCTGTGGTGCTACTATGTGGATGTGTTGTCTTCTCTGTTTTCCCATAAAACACATCTAAATGGATGAAGAGGGCTTGTGTTGCTTGCCCCACAACAGGCAGTTGACAGGAACAAGCACAAACCAACATAAACTCTTCGGCAATATTCTCACTGCTTTGCTGTAATACAGGATAGGATTTCACAAAAATTGGTCTAACTAGGAGCGAACAAATTAGCCAATTGCATAGTGGTCAAAGTTGCTACCACAGGCATTAACTGCAGTCCTACTTATTTATGAGAAACAGGCTTCCCAGGTAGAGCCATAACAAGCCAAGCTCACGCCTCCTGCAGCATTTGATCACCCACGTTGTTGGAGCAGCACAGCAGGCACCACGAGTTCCTGGCCAGCCACTACCTCCCATTTCTCATAGTCACATTACCTTCTGTGTGACTGGAAAAAGGCTGGATCCCTGTTGTTCTGAAACCTACCAACAACACTGGGGAAGGCAAGAGGAATTCCAACTCTTTTTTCTTTCACAGATCTATTTTCTTCCTTTTCAGGAGAGAAACCAGGCTCTCCGGGCTGCTAGTACAAACATCAAGTTGCTAAAAACCAGCCAACGTTGTCTTTAGCTATAGTATCAGTGATGTAACTGCCATCCATGAGGGTTTGGGGTGTTGGTTTGGTTCTGGTTTGGCTTTTTTTTTTTTTTTTCTCCCAATAGAAAACCTTTGGAGCCCATAAAAGTGGAAGAGATCTGGGGCAAAGGGCAAGCAACTCCCAAGAAAAGTTATGAATGGAACTACGTTACAGAGCCTTGCCTTTCTAGTCCTTGTACAGGAGAAATCATTCAGATGTTGCAAAAACTGATCCATTATCTTTTGTGGGTTTCTTAAAATAATCTAAAAACAGAATTCTACGCCATACCAAGATCGCAGATTTATTTCATCTCAGAGAGCACAAAACATTCTCTGTACATATACACAGCAACTCACTTCTTTCCTGAAACAAAGTTTTCATTGATCCTTTGCCACAGACTCAATTATTGTTTCTAATCATGATCAACGTTTATTTAAGGTATTGTGAACTGTAAACAATGCAAACAATAAAAGCATCTGTCCATGTTGACATGAATGTAATTGGCAGGTTAGACACCTATCCACTGGTCCCAAAGGCGTTCTTAAATTCAGAAAGCCCAAAGTAAATTTAAATTACAATTATAAGAATAATCCTGAAATCAGCCACTTTTCGAGGTAGTGTAATTTTATGTAGATAAAAATCACAGTCTGTCAATTCAATCCCAGGAAATTCTTCATTGTTTTAAAACATAATCCTAAGGACTTTTTTTTTAAGCTTCTTTCTTTTATTAATGCAGTGGATTCTGCAAAATTCCTGGTCCTCCCTGCAACCACGGGGGGAAAAATAATCCTCCTCTTGTAATGTAGCAATTACAGATAAACATGTAAAAAGAGCAGAAATCAAGGCACTTTGAGACAACACTTAAAAAGACAAAAAAAGTACTTGATTATGGGATATTTTGGGGATTTCAAGTCAGGTTTTCGACAGCCTCATTGTAAAAATAAGCGACCTTTCCCTTCTCCTTCTCCCCACCCCAAACTCTGAGGAAAACGGCCACCAAATGCACTCAGCTAGCCTCAAAGTCACACGTGCTCCATTGCAGATCTTGCTTTCAATGTCTCTTTTGTTTGATGGCTGGTGTTTCAACATCCTCAGCTTGGAACAGAAAAAGGTCAGAGCGAGTCTTCTGGCATTCACAAACCTGCGCCAGGCCCCGCCAAGAGAAGATTGATGCCATAGTACATTTTCCCCACTCCAAGAGAAGGAAGTGGAGCTCTGAATGCAAGACCAACTATGTTCGTCAGAGGGATTCATTTCCCAAAGATGTTTAGCTTTGCTACATCCTTTTGTAAAACTTTTCTGCTGGTGGTAGTACTATTTTTGAGTTACCCATTGTGCCATGTTACTGCCCCAAGTATCGTAACCTGAACAGGTTCCCACCACCATGTCGTTTTAGCCATACATTCCAGCACAGAGCTTTTTTTTTTTTTTTAATTCCCCTCCTGGTTTTGCTTCACCCCTGGGTTATCCTCAGTGCCCTCACACCTGCCTGCTGCCCTCGCCTTTCCTCCCCTGCCTGGGGAGGAGAGGCTGCACCAGTAAACTTCCAGTGTGCAAGGCCAAGGTCCGTTCCACAGCTAGAGAGAAGCTGTTGCTAAAGATTCCTTAAAAGCTTTGGCACTTCACGGCACTTGGAACTACTCAACCAGAGCTGGGAGCCAAAGCTTTGCCACAGCATTAATGGGCTTTTGCCCTTTTAAATTTTATAAGCCTGTCGCCTTTCTGATGCGCACAGTTTTATTCAGAGCCCTAAATGGCCATTTCATATTTAAAAGAAAGCTTGCATAGGTAGCACCCTAAAACTACCCCAGGTCATTCATCACCCCAGCACTCCTACTGTCTCTTAGGAAACCTTTGATAGAGCATTTGTTCAGGCTGCCAAGTTAAATCCTCTTCTCTCGTGTCAATGCATTGAAAAAAGCAGTCAGAACACCAGCTTCACTCAGACCTGCTGAAGTAAATGGAGAAAACCAATTCCTTTGGCACTACAGAGCCATTAAGCCCTTTGCAGATTATTAACCGAAGCACAAAAATATACACGGCGCACAATCGGACGACAGAGCAGAGCTATGCCTTAAGTTTGCTTCGGTCTCGACAAACTGGCGATCCAGCCGCAATTCCCCCAACTCGTGCAGCTGCCGGGCTGAGCGGGACCCGGCAGCCCCAGACAAAAGCGGCGGTGCGGGGGTCCCGCCGCCGCGGCCGCGCAGGTTCCACCTTTAGCAGAGACACTGACGGGGGCTGCGCTCCAAGGGGCACCCCCGAGGCGCCGCCCCGCGTCTCTCATCGCAGCCTCCGAGGCGGCACCGAAATTAAACTTTACACGTGCAAAACAAAGTTTACAGTCTAAAACCCCGATTATAGTAACAACTTCCTCCCCCTGTCTCAGGCTGCCGTACTCCTTCCCCGCTACCGCGCCAGCCCAGAACGCTATCCCGAGCCCCGCGGGG
>VXBR01007332.1:3199471-3233596 GCA_013400215.1 Cisticola juncidis | reverse complement strand
GGGCCCGCTGCCCCGGCCGCACGTACGAGCCCTGAGATCCGCCCAGGACTGCTTCCCACAAAGGTCCGGCACCTCGGGGGCCAGGACCCGAGCGCTTCCACACAGTTTGGTCTCTGCTCCCGCAGTGGCCCCTCGCTTCTCCCTGTCGCGGTGCGCTGCCCTCCTCCCCGAGCCACACCGGCCTCCTGATTATATCCTGCAGTCCACAGGCTTTAACAGCGGATACTGTCCAGTCAGTGCAGCCCATTTCACTCCTGCACAGCATTAGATGCCTGATCGAAACAGGCGCAGAAAAAACCCAGCCTTTTAGGTAACCAAAAAGGGCACTGTAGCAATACAGTAATCTGAATCACACAGACTATAGGACATCATTCCTTAAGAATTCATTTGCAATTAATATCTGTTTAAGGCATCAAATTTTACTATCTTTTTAGGGTGCCAAAACTTCTGTCTTGGACATGGGGAAAGTCAAAGCAGTAGCTTTTGATGCCTTATTGCTTGAAACCATCTTACAGAAATAGATTAGAAAGTTCAATCTTTGTGCAGCAGTGCCATTACAAGGTTACGGGGCCTGTCCACTGTATTTAAGCACAACTTCCCCTGATACCATCCAGGCTGAAAACAAATTGGTAAACACACATTTACTTTGTCAAGCTTTTTATAGTTTTTCTGCAGACTATGTGCACGAGCACATCATGCAGGATTTACCAGCTACATCACCCTGCCTTCTCTCAGCAACCAAGTCGCCTGATCAATACAGTTTGTGGCTAGGAAAAAAAAAGGAATTGCAGCAAATCATGGCAGTGATTTAGCAGGTGCCATTGTGCCCTCCGAACCTACCTCTGCTAAGCTGGGCTGTGCCACAGACTATTCAGAGGCACCAAAGGGCTGGAAGTGCTCCCTGTGCACAGGGATGTGCAGCCCTGGCAGCCTTTGCACTCACAGTCATTCGAGCTCAGCCAGCACTGCAGTGACAGCGCAAGTTAAGCGGTGTCACAGCCAGATCCCACTGCTGCACCTGCCCACACAGAGCCCTTCGCTCCTACTGTCGCAGGAGACATTTCCTGTTTCCTCCATAGGATGTGTTGGTCATCTGTGAAGTTTTGCCCCAAAAGTGGTTGCAGCAGTCAGTTTATCTAGTGTATTTATCAGTTTAGTTGTAAATTAAATTAATTCCCTGAGGATTAAGACAGCCTTCATTTTCTCTGACCTATACTGATATGATTCATGAATTGAGAAAGTTGCCACTAATGCATGTTGATGTGTTGTTTTTTTTCAGCCAGGCACCAGGCTAATCCACTACAAAGAACAAAGAACTTTTATAGCTGCTCCAATTCACTGCCAATTGCCTGCTGTGGCCTAAAGGGTGGACTGGTCAGTTGGACTGAAAAAAAGAGTTGGGAGTTAGCATGTATAGCAGGGTTGGCTTCAGGTATTCGGGGTTGCCCCAAGAACACTCCTCTAAATGAAGTCCTCAGTTAGGCCAATCAGCCTAATCATGCAACTCAGCTGCAATGTCAGAGCAAAGCAAAAACAGTATTCACAAAGTGACAAAGGATTGGGCCCTTTTTGTTCATTCTAAGAGACCAGGCTGCCCTTCGTGTCCTCAACAGTTCTAAGACCCACAGAACTTGGAATAGCTTTTGAAACAGAGGCTGCACCAGCCTCACTCAGTGCCTGATCTGGGATCCTAGCTTAACAGTGTTCTGCAGCAGCAAAGCTGTCAGCAAGCATGCAGACAGACAGTTATCCACATTATTCCATGCTCTGTGGTGGGCTGTCCACGAGGGATTAGACCAAATCTGCTAACCTCATTTCTGTTATATAACCTAAGACAGAGCTGAACACTTCTCTCCAGAGGATTGTATGGTAAACCAGCATATCACCTCCCCCTAGCCCTCTTCAGCTGCAGTTCAAATTAGGTTTTGCTGCTGTCGTAATTCATCCTGTACCATAATGAAAATGGAATTGATTGAGATGGCATGTAGACATTGTGTCTAGACATACCCAGGTTACTTGTGTATACAAATTCTATCAGGTAACAGTTATCAATGCAGCTTTTTGTGGAGCATGGGATAAAGCACAGACCCCGGGGGCCCAAGGTGGGGAGTGCATGCTGAGATCCCAAGTCCACACTGAGCTATGGCACACTAGTAACTAGGCTCCCTAGGTTAAGAGCTCACACAAGGAAGCCCAACAGGGACTGCAGGTGTTCAACATGCACCAAAACCTGCCTGGGGTCAGTGCTGATTTCCTAACGGGCTGACATCAGCATTGCTTTTCTGGTGGCTCTTCACTACACACACCCCTGGCACCAGCTGATGCTGCCCAGGTACACAGGTTTAGAAATCTTCATAGTCCTCATGGAACTATTCATCCATCAGCACGAGTCTCTGATCTGCTGTTCTGTCATAACCCAGGGGTTTAGCTTAAGCAAATGCTTACTCTGATCAATAGTTGTGTTGAAGTTTAGCAAGTCTTTTTCTAATATAACAACAGCAAATGATACCAAATACTACTGGATGCAGTAAAATTACACCTATGTGATAGGAAGATTAACTTTCAGTAAGGCTACAGTCAAGCTGTACACATGAGAAACTGATACTATGTCCATTTTTGTCTTTTCATTAATAGTATGGGAAAGAGAACAGGGTTTATTTGGATTCATAAATTAGAGATGAAATTACTATGCAAAGACATTAAGGAAATTTGCAGTTATGCAACTGGAGTCCTAGAAGAGAATACACCATTTTACTGAGAAAAACAAATTGAAAACAATTACAAGACATGAAGAGGGAACTAACTGGAGGTTTGTACTTTTCTTTTTTCTCTTCCCTTTTGAGGCCTGAAAACATTTGCATATAGTCTTAAATTTCATGCTTTGGTCCTCCTCAACCTATGCTGCCTAAGTCACAGAGTCATTTGTGACTCAGATGAGGGACTGGATTCCTCCAAAGAAGCTTTCATGTGAAAGGCAAGACAAGGAGCACCAATGAGACAAGTTTTGGTCACTAAGGATACACATCTCATCTTTTATGGGAATTTACACTGACACATCCTTTTTACAGTCATTCTTTCTAAACCAGGCCACTACTCACACCAGTCTATTCACTGTACTCCAAGCCCAAAACTCACTAGGAGCTCTATGGGGTACCACAGTAAGGCAACACAGACCCTCACCAAGCCTCCAGTCTTGCAAACACAAGCCCCAAGTAACTCTGGCTGCTGAGCAACTTTGCACCTCAGTTGTGCATGGGGTGTATTCTGAGAAGGATCAGAGCTACAGTTCATGGCATTGTCCTCAGCTCTCACACACACACCGTGCACAGTTATACAAGGGGGGGGGGTTTGATTAGTTTGACAAAGAGAATAAAGCCATTAAAAATTACATAGGAAGATAACACTGAACACCAGGATGTATGCCTTCAAGAGGCAAAATTACAGCTTAAAAAAAAAAAAAAAAAAAGGAAAGGATAGGATAGGAAGAGAAGGTATAGCATGTATAACACACTGAAGAGGAACCTAACGTATGTGAGCTGAGGAAATGGAGCATCATAAACATGCTATTTATATAGTGCCAAAAGGATGTTTTTATGGGGATATAAACATTAGGTACCCTGAGCAGGAAAGCTCTTTCTCTTAAGAAGAGAAAGACTCTGCCCTGTTAGAGCCAAATCCAAGTCCAAATTCAAGGACCAAGCATGTCTCCGCTTTGAGAAATTTCAAATCAAAATTTGGTCTGGGCTGAAGTCACTTGACTCATCCAAACTTTGTCTTTAAGGCAAATAATGTCTAGGCATCCCAACTGAGATTGGCAAGAAGGGACTGTAGTCACTTCTGTTGTTACTAAATGCTTTTCAAATACACTATTACAGTTTCAGGTGAAAAAGTGAGAAAGAAACCAACACCTTATCCAAGCTGAAACTCAGTTGCAGTCAAAGCTGGACTTACGTTTTTCCCCCTTGTTTTCAGTTTTTGTGTGTTGCAGTCAGGGGAAACAGAGCTGACAAAGAACACCAGCACCAAGTGCAGAACTTAGGTTCAGTTCTAGTCTGAGCGTCTGTGAGAGATTTCAGTCTAAACTGGCTAGGCTGACTATGTGAAAGGAGAGCAAACAGCAGTAAAATAGGATGTTCCTCCCAAGACAGTGAGAACAGCTTCCTATCGGACAGAGCTTGCCAGGACACTCTAATGCTTTGTAACACAGCTAGTCATGCTAAATAAAATGTAGCCTTAAACATACTTAGGACTGGATTCTCAATGGGTCCTCCAACTAAGCAAGCAGCATAAACTATTTTTTCCCTAACTAATAGTATTTAGTACCACAAGGGATCGTTAATACAATTTCCAAAAATGAAAAAATAAATTCATAAAATATGAATAAATAACCATAAGTTGCTTATATACATAAATGTTCTGGAGCATGGGATTTTATTCACTAGCTGCCATATAAAATATGCCTGAGAGCCCAAAGTGTTACTTTATTGCATTTAGCAGCAACAATTAGCCTCTCCTGTTTTTCACCGCCCTAACAAAGGGTATGGTTTTTTACTGTCTAAGAAGAGATGAAAAACCAAACCAAAATAAACCGCATCCCTTCCGTGCAGCTGTACTCTCCAGAGGCATACGTATGTGCAAGTGGCACAAAAGGCCAGGAAGGCTTGATCTGTGGTCCATGAAGTGAAGGAAACAAACAACAACAACAAACAACAACAACAAAGCAGCAGATTATTTTCTTTTCTATTCTGGGGCACTACTTAGGGCAGAAAGAGCAGTGAAGAATTTCGTAATAAGGCTCTCTCGCTGAAGTACCACAGGCAACAAATTCCTTACAGCTGAATAGGAGAATAAGTGCAAAACTGAACACAACTGGAAGAGGTGTGGTCCCTAATGCATCATTTGCTGTATTTTATTGTATGTGAGCCAAGAAAAGTAGAAGGCCACTGAAATTCCTAGAGAACAGAAGAGCCAAGAGAACTATGGAATTAGCAGGCTTTCTAGTGCTTGGGATATTTATGTTAAATACTTTCTATAATAAAGGAAGCATGTGTTTTGCAAGAAAAAGTATTCATGAGCTGAAATTCCCCTCATCATAATTCAAAGATTAATTAAGATAAATAATATAATTAAGTAATTTGGAAACACTTTTTTTTTCCCCAGTAGTAGACATTCAACTTGACATAACAGCCAAGGGGCATATCATGAGGACTCCAGTCATGCTGACACTTGTAACTGGAGGAAGACTGCAGATACAAGAGAAATTTGGAAATTCTATTCGGGTGAACTACAGATGTGATAGAGCACATAGCTACACAATTAACCTATAGGTAATCAAAAATTGTCAGTGTTGCATAAACTGCAGAAGCTATGGCATCCTGAAAACATTGCTGGAAGTATGTCTTGTATTTTCATCTCACTAGAACTCTAATTTGGACAGCTTATTGACCTACTTTCTGTATGTCACTGCTTTCAGCATATTAACCCCCCCCTCCTCAGACACTCACGGCTATTTCGAATAAGTGCAAGAAAAAGAAAGACTGTAGTGCAGATGTTGCTTGTGCATACAATCAATGCATCCCTCCCCCACTAAAGTTTAATAAGGATTGTTAGTACATCATTGTAGCTGGTAATTGTGTAGGTACACATGGTAATTGCATGTATTTGCACTAATTATGTAAATGCACAATAATTAAAGCTCCAGGGTTTTCATGGTAAATTTTTAAGACACTCATGGATTTGTCATGGCAAAAGTGTCAGTCATGTAACCTAATGGGAAAAGGGAGGAGGAAGAAGTTCAAGAGAACACAGTTCTTAAATTAAATGCAGATATTTATATATAAATAAGTGGATAGAGGACACTGTATCATCAAACACAGTTGTTGTGCCCAGGCACACTTTTTTTTCAGAGGTTTTTTATCGGATTTGAAAAACAAAACCTATAAAAAAACCCAAAACACACGAAGGCTAAAACTAAAGATCAAGTACACCCCACATTATCCACCTAACATCTCACCCTTTTCACTTAGCCAGTGAAAGGCAGAAGTGAATTTGTGCTCTTTTGGCTGTTGTGATCACTTTGAACATCACCAGTTTTCTCCCTCTCCCACAGGCAGTGCCACACTCCACTGAACACGTCAGTGGAAATACCTTGGCACTGCTTGGTTTTGGATCAGTCTCCCAGCGCGGTGTGCTGTCTTAGCACAAAAGTCATACACTGCTAATTCAAGTTGCCTTTTGGGGTTTTCCCCCTTTTATACCCTCGCTTAAGACTTCAGGCATTCTCCTCACCCTCAAATCTTCAGATACAAACTTGCAGGTTTCCGCAGGGGAGCACCCAGAGCATATTAACGGCCCTTCCCTGGCACAACGAGCAGGAGCTGCCTGTCTGTCCCCACCAGCCCCTGGCTGAGCCTTTGCTGCCATGCCCAGGGACCTTTAGGCTCTGGGAGAGCTAACAACACTTCAATTACTGCAGGCATGTGAAGGAAATGCAGCTGTAAAAACACACAGGATACATCTCCTACAAAAGCAACAAAGTGGGACATGCATGTTCCAGCTGTTTAACTGGTTTTAATCACCTCTGCAGCAAACCTGAGCAGATCCCTAGAGCAATCCAGTTATCCTTGTGCCAGGACCACAAGGGGCTGTTCAAGAAGCACAGCAAGATAACGTAAGGTGCTATGAAGACAGAGCACTACCAAGCATTTCACACTAAAAAGCCTTCTCTTTCAAATCACAGTGACTGAGATCTTAATCACTTAAGTTGAGTGCTGGGTTTTTTAGCCATTGAAAATTGTCTACATTCATAAGACTTAGACCACTTATAAAGCATCAACCTGATTGCTCTTAATGCAGAAATAACCTGAATGCCATCACCCCCCATTGGATTGAGGGTGTGCCTGTTGGTCCCCACAGCACAGCAGCAATCTCACTGAGCCATACACACAGCTGCCCACCTTCACCCACAGACACCTCAACACAGAATCAGCACAAAGAGCTTTGAAACACTTAAACTTGAGAGCTTGAGCCAAGGCACAAAAGAGAGCTTCCTCAGGATTTGCAACAAAACTCTGAGAAGATTTGTCAGCCTCAAACCCACACGTTGCTACTTATTTGAACCTAACCCCACAAAGATGGGTCAAGAAGCTCTTTGTTCATATCTCCTCCCATCACTGTGCCCAGCACAACGCGCGCTGTGCTCCTTACCTGGAGCACTGGGGTAACACGAGATCCCAAACTGCAGCTACAGCCTTGGGACACTTGTAAAGCCACACTCCAAACCTTCCTCCGAGGCTCCCTGGGCTGTACCCACTGCTAATTTCAGGAGGGCTTTTGGTACAGCTGTTTCAAATTGGCTCCTCAGCCACAGCTGGGGCAATAATGAGCTCTCTCTTTAATACTTCCTGGGCTGGAGGGATTGTCAGGAACACTGTTGCTTTTTTAAAAAGCCTTTTTTGAATCTCCAGTCTACCAATTGTTTTCTGCTTTAAAAACAACAAGACCACCACAAAAAGCAACACAAATCAAACAACCCCTTTTCCCTGCAATACCCCAGTCCTGTTTCTGAGAAGGGGACTAATAAATGTTCCTGCACTTACTTAACAAAACAGAAAAAAATTACCGGAACTATGTTTGAATCAAAACAGCATATTTTTCCTAATACTCTTTTACTTTTAAAGCTAAAAATTAAAGAAAAAATGTAGCTATGTGATAACAATGGGTCAAACCTAAGAAAAAATATTTCGAACACAGCTCTTAATTGGTGGGGTTCAATCCAACAGGAAAAGCTGCTGGGGACAGAGTAATTTCACCTTTGTTTCTAACAATAGATGTATCTTCCAGGTTTTTTTCCCATGTTAATAAAAATTCCTATGCTTACACTTGATGGGGATTAAAGACCGTAATAAGGTGTAATTTTAAAATTTTCAATTTGCAGTAATGTTTTATAATTAAGTGAGAATCTTTCAGAAGCAGAAGATTTCACAAATGCAGTCTTTCAAAAAAAAGCAGCATTGCTAAAACAGTGATCTGCTGTATTAATTTGCTTTAATTTTTCAGTAAATTCATCTGTTCTTCAGATAATGGATGATGGATGTCTAAAACCGTGGAATACGGGGTTTGAGGGCATGAATGGAAAGCAGACGAGGTGGGTTACAGCTGGAGCACATTTTCTGTGTGTCTGTAGGGAATTTATTTCAGCTTGTCTTTGTTGTACAGCAGCATTGCCAGGTTAGGTTAGAGCTTTAACTTGTGCTAACGTAGGACCAAAGGTCTTTCGGATGTTTATGTCTAGTGGCAACTTGTATGATAAACACTTGCTTCCAGCAAAAGGACTACCCCAGCTGAGAAAGCCTTCAATCCAGTAAGGTCCCCGGGACCCAATGCTGCCCAAATATATTTGCATAGACAGGAAAAACCTCATGTCTCTGTGTGAGGAAGATTTACATTTCACAAGGAGAAAAATTATTTTGCCTGGGCTCGAGGGATTTTTTTTAAGACCTAGTGAATTGAAGGCATTTATGATATCTGCTAATATTATCCTTATATGTCCTTTTGATATCTCATACTCCAGCTGTGTTGCCTGGCCCGGTGCAAACATAGAGCTCTTCTCTTTGTATTGCCTAAATGTCACTGCTGCTTTTCCAATATGTTTCAGAGATCTTTTTACCAGCAAGGTCAGTACCAGCATCTCCATTTCACCAGTGGAAAAACTGTATCATCAAAAGGTGAAATGACTCAAAAAGTGAAATGACCACAGTCACTTATAAAACAAATAGAAGGAGGCAATGTAGATGTTTTAGTACTAGTCCTATTCACTCTTTTCTGCTCCAGTGCAAGCACCTTTTTAAATGAAACATCTCTCTGGTAAGTGCCTAATTTATAAACACAGTTTTGCTTAATCAGATTAGCAAAAGGAGTTTGATGGTACAACTGATATTCACATTCCTTAGCAAGAAAACTTGCACTCTACTTGTCTGAAAATCTTTTCACAGTGTCTCAAATTGATAGCTTGGACACAAAAAATATCTGCAGTTGGCAAACAGTTTATTTAGAAATCAAACATCTGTGCAATTCTTTTGGCCTGCCTGAAAAATATGAATAAACATTGTTAAATACAAGTAGATGTGGTAAATACAAATATGTGCATGTCAATGAGGCTCACAGGTGGTGTTGTGCAATGAACTGGTTGCTCTGAGATGCTCACCAGAGAAACGCTGACACTGCAGGGGCTGTTGGAATGCACAAACCTCGTCTGTTCCAAACCTGCCCACAGCCCTTTGCAGGGTATCTGCAACCCAAGCACCCAGCGACAGAAGATATTCTCACGAATCCAGGCATCAGGATTCACTCAGAAATCAGTGGCAGATGCTTGATCAGAACCTGCACCTGAACTTGTTTCTGAAAGGGAAACTGCACTGTCAAGTGTCTTGTTCCAACACGTCGGCAACAGTGTCTGCATATTTTACATCGCTGTGTTGAGTCATCGTCATTTAAATGGAACTTAAACCACCTGAGTATGTCATCCTTCCTATCCTCCTACCAACAGCTGTGCAGCTTTCCCCTTGCAGGGCAGGCACAGCCCCGTAAATCCATCCCTGGTGTGAGCCAAAGCTGCGCAGTTATTTTCTAGTTGCTGTATCACAATATATGGTGACAAAGGGAAGCATACTAGCAGCAGTTGTTTGCTGTGATTGTTCTTTTAAGGAAGAATAATAACACTATAGTTCCAAGCAAAATTACACTTGTTCCACTTTCCCTTCCCCTTGAAAATTTGAAAACAGAAAAGTAATCATTTAAGAAATCATTTCTTTAGCTGTGGGGTTTTATTTCACTTACTCTCTACACATACACCGTTTTCTAGTATACACACTGAAACAGCAGTCATTTGATTTCCTGTTAGTGATTCTACATTTTCTGTGAGTGTTATGTTTTAAACAGTGGCTCATGCAGCAAGTTTGACTTAAATTAATGTCTTCCTGACTTTTGATGAAATTAGTTTTGCGAATGCTACTTTTCTGTGTTTTTTATTTTCTTTTGGCAACTGGCATGCTGCAGTTATACCCTATCCAAATAGTCCCAAGCTGTAGAGTGGCTTTAAGACCACTTCTTACTACATCTTTAAAAACCTGAAGTATTCCCAAAACTTGGAAGCACCTATAGCATATATTGTATGACTCCTACTATGGGTTTTGTTTAAACACCAACTCAAATTTGCCGATGGAAACAAGGAACCAAAGTTATTTTGATTCACACTCCATAATTTCATGTGATGGGAAGAGCAGAGGTTACCAGTGGCACCTCCAACCTTATGCTCTATAATGGCTTAGGAAGATTTGAAGATGAGATCAGTGGCACACAAGGTACCCTCATCAAAGCCCTGAAATCACAAAGCACCTCTACTAAAGGAAATTTTAGTGAGAAGAAGCAGCATGAATTCTCATGCTGCCTGTACTGCTTCATCATTTCCACAGGTGAGAGAAATCCCAGTTATGGGCAGTCCTTGCTAAGGCAGCCCATCCTCTCTTCAGTGTTGTGTGATATTTTAGAATCAGTCCTTGGGGACCCAAGGGAGATTTTGTCTGGCCCTACAGAGCAGGGAAGAGAAAAGCAGAGCAGCCATCCATCTCTGTCACAAATGATGGAGAAGGGAAAAAGTAAAAAAGTGATTAAAACATTTCCTTAGCCTGGTATGAAACATCCATCCTCTCTTGCTTTAAAATGAACTGGAGGAAAGGGTACGGAGAAGCGACTGATCTTTTAAAATATATGAACAATCTTTTTGCTGTTTTATAGGAACGTGGAAGACACATCTTGCCAGAGCTGAATTCATGTAATTCATTAAATATTTAGACATCTGTAGTGAGATTATTTTTCATGATTTAATTTGAAAACCCTGCACTTCTCAGTCTTTTTTGCTGTTGAGACTACTGAAGAAGGTAGCTATTTCTCTTGGGAAAATGTATGCAAAAAAAACTGGCAGTCTGGCCCAACAGTATTTAAATTCCAAGTATTATAAAACATATGTAACAAGAAGGCTGTTGCTTTCTTTTCAAGGAAGCTGAACAATGAATCCTACTGGGCATTGATGGGAGCAGAGTCCAACTTCCCTCTGTTTGAGTGGTTTTATTCTGCTTTTGTGACATGAAGACCCAAGTTATACAAAATGCTCAACAGGGAAACTCATGCAGCCCAGTGCCTTCTCTGAGGGACCATTTACATACAATTGATGCAAGATTAGAATCAGGGGCTCTTTGCTCCCTGTCTCTCTCTTCAGTTTTATATTTCTGTTGTTATGTTTTTCTTGGTACATTTTAAATTGGTGTCCACTTCTTTAATTGTTTGGCTGCCAAAAATCAGCTGTGAAGAGTTTGACTTCAGAGCAAGATGCAGGCTCATAGGAAAAGTGATAATAGTTGATGAGATATGTAAGGACCCATTTCTGCAAGGCTGAGTCAAGTGCTAAATGATGTAAGAGTACAGCAAAGCCATGGGACATTCACAGTGAAAATGGAGCATGCAAACCTCAGCTGTCCTCCTTCGGCAGACGTCAGAGCATTTATGAGTATCAGTCAAGCAGGGTAAGATCTGCCCATTTTAAATGGTCTTCAGCCATTCACAAGTGGTGCTTGGTAACAGAGGACAGACTTCTGCTCTCCTGGAACAATGCTGCAAGATAAAGCTGCTCCCCTGAAGTCAGTGGAGCTCCTCTGAGTCTGGCTGCCAAGTGGTATATGTCTAATCTAGTTCTGTACATTTTAGTTCGATGGTAAGATTTCTACTTCAGAATTTGTTTTCATTCAAAGTGTGAGTAAAAAGTTGGCACGTTGAGATTTCTCGTGCATATTTAACAAACCATGCTTGTCATCAAAATACTCAACAGTAATATCAATGTTGCAATACTTAGTATACCGTAAGGTTGGAATCCAAAGAAATTGAAATGAGTCAGCATGAAATGTTTTCCTCTTATCAAAATAAATTAAGAGTATTGAAATAATGCATTTCTGCTCTCTGCCTTAGAAAATGTCATTGAAATCAGCACATTGTCACCAAAGATTTGGATTTCCCTTTACAAGTGAGAAGTGTATGTTGTAGGCTCTCCATCAGGTGAGATGACTGGAAGAGGCAGAAGGAAAGATCAACTGGGCTGTCTAGACTCACACAGGAGTAAGGGAGAGCAGGCAAGTGCTCCATGGTGTGTGCTAGTGGGTGTTAATTCACATCTACCTGCTTAGAGGGATCTGTGGGCAGCTCAGAACATTGTGATGTGTCCAATTTTCCTGTGTGAGTAAAGAAGAATATGAATACTTGAAAAGCCGAAGCCTGTGCTGGAGTAGAAAAGCCAGCCTTACTACAAAGAAATTCTTGTGCCTCTAATTACCCTTCTTCACCTATAGGTGGAATTTCCACTCCAACAGCTTTAGCAAGGAGCCTGTCAGCCTGGGAGGAGATTTCTGTTTGTCTTTGTACAGCAAACACTGGCTCTGTTGTGCAGCACCAGTTTCTGATTCTAATGATTTCCTGAATTCATTCTCTTTTGTACCTCAGGGAAGGAAGAAGTGATCCTCTTGAAAATTCAGATAATTGCTTTTATTTGATTTTTATTAAACCTCATTCAAGAATAATATGATGGCTTTTTTTTTTATTACATTGTTCATCGCTGTGGCATTTTAAAATTTGCTTTACTAAAGGAAAGAATTTACTAAGTCAAAGATCTAATTCTATGATTTTTGCTGAAAGAAAACTGGAAGCTCTTTTTGAGGTTTGTTTTGATTTCAAAGACTTTTGTAATATGGGTGTCTATCTCCTATCTCTACTTCCTCTCCTTAACAGCCCAGGCTCCTTCCCCAGCGCAACCCCAGCCCATGCTGTGGTTTATTGTGTGTGCATCTGGAGCTGGCTGGCATTGCCCTGGCTGTGCCCAGCTGCTGAGGGGGGCAGTGCAAGGAACGCTCTTTCTGCCCTGCTGTGGCTATCACATCGCCTGGGAGACGCTGATAGCAGCTCTGGGGAAGCTGCAGGCTCCAGCTCCTTCGGGAGATAAGCACGGGGTCAGGCACAGAGCTGCCGCGGGGGTTATCCTTCCACAAAGCAGGAGGAAACCTCCCTCTCTGGCTTGGCTTAGTCATGGCCTCTGGGGTAACCACTTGGTCTTGCTGCTGAGGAGAAGCATGTGTGGCAAAGTCCTGTTCNCCATCCATCCCTATAAATCTCTTCTGTAGCTCATGTTACAGGTATTATTCTCATTGCATACACAGGGTGACTGATGAAGAGAAGCAAAATGTTCTGCACTTAGGAGAGATAAAAGTACACAAAATTCAGGACCGACCACTTCATGATGCTAACCACAGTAACGAATGTGGATTCGGGAAATTTAATCTATTTACCTCTTTGCTGCCAGTGTGGCATCATCCACCATCCTTTAATGTCACACACAGAGCTACTTGATGTGTAGTTTTATGAGAGCTATTATTTTAAGAGTTGGTCATTTAAAGATAAGTGTTTAGGAACATGAGATTTTCATATACTTTAAAAGCAAGTTTTCCCCTTTTTCCATCTTATCACAGGAAATGACATCTCTGAACACTGTGAAGGCTTTGTAAAAGGCTCTTTTTACTCGCAAAAGGATTTCAACAAGAATCCAGTCATCTTAGTTAATGCCTTTAAACTGTGTCAATATTTACTTTTAAGTGGAGTTTCAAATACTCAATGAGCTGCACTCTTAGTTTAATCAGGACAATTCCCATTGACGGGGAATCACAGCTGAATACTGCTGGGGTTTACTTGGGTGCTCACAGTTACAACTGGTGATGGCAGTGAGGATGGTGGATGTCCATTGTTAGCATATGCATCTGTCCATGAATAACTTGGTCCCCCAGGACTGCTTTTAGTCAGCTGCTGGGCTCCTGACACATCTGTGATGTTCTGTGCCCCCCACAAGGTTTCCAGAAGGGCCCATGGTCATTAAAATAATCAGTGTGGGACTTAAAAACCAGTGTGTTTACCCCGGTCTCTTCATCCATGTCTTTTTAGAAGAAATGTGGCAATCTGGCAACAACTTGACCCCTGCTCAGAAGGGTGACAGAGAGGACCAGACACAACCCCCAGCACCCTGTAGAGGGTTGTGTGCCCTGAATGAGCAGCTGATCCCCATCCACAGGGCACAGTTTGTTACCAAAAGCCTGTAAATACAGACAGGGAGAGTAAATACAGCCCTTGGAGGATAATGGAGAGCTACAGTTGCTTCAGCATAGGTGTCTTTGACAGAACTCAAGACTCTTGTTAAGAACTGCAGCCACTTCCCATGGTTATCTGCTACCTGTAATTTGTGAGAAAAGCAGATTTTTAATGTAACTGGCAGACAGACTTTTGTTTTCTCATTTTGATGGAGTAATGGCAACTGACTTTGCACTGCAGGACAAAAGGCAGGCAGATGGAGCACCATTTCTTTATATAGTTACCCTATTTCACCTTCCCTTTCTTGAGGAAAGGGACAGGATATTTCACACCACACGAGACACCCTTGCTCCTCTCTGGTAGATGTATTTGGATCAGAGGAGAAGTTGCTGGGTCCAAGATGTGGCTGACATCACATTCCTTAAGTTATCTGGTCAGTGTGTCCTACTCACATCCTCAGTATTAATAAGAAATATTTGTTCCATTTAAAGCTGGGGTTTCCTTTGTTTTTCTGAGCAGAAAACAGTTGCTGTGTGTAATGGTTGGGAAGTTTAATTCAGTAACTGCTCTGTTACTGCAGTGACACAGGGTATTCACAGTGCTCTGATGCCCTTCCTGTCTGTCTCTGATAAATCATAAATCCCTGGCCTTTTTTTAAAATCTATAGCTCTTATTTATCCTGAAGAGCATGAGGAAGCATTTCCACAGTGGAGGATGTGGAGTTATCATGCTGAGGAGCCTTCTTTCATTAAATATCTCCCACACCATTGCAGGAGTCACTTTGGATGACTTGGGTGTCCCCTTCCAGTGCCCCATCCCCAGCTAGGGGAGATGTTTCCTGTCTGGTAACGTGGTAACAGAGAAAGGCCTTGCCTCAGTCTCATGATCATCAGTTGGGGGGCATCACATGGATATAGAGAAGGCAATTGAAATAATTAAAATCTTGTAAAATCTTGCCTGGCTCCTCAGGATAATGCCTGGCCTTGGACACCATGTTCCTTGTCATTTTCCTGACCATGTCTTACTTGGTCACACAATGTTTGCACTTAATGTTTGTGAAGCAAACTGAAAATTATAAAGCTATGGCAAAGATCAGGAGGCAGGAAAAGGTGAGTAAATATAAACAGTGAAGTGAGAAATGTGAGTGGAGAGCAGCGAGTGCTAAGTGTTGTGTTTCACAAGAATCTGAGCGTGAGCTTCCCCAGGAACCACACACCTCTCTGCAACACAGCTCTAAAGTCTCCAGTTAGTCACCCTTTTCCTTCCAGACTAATACTCATTTTAGGACACCTCAGCTTCTGGCTACTGCTGGCTCTAAGGTATTTATTTTCTGAGAGACTGACTTTCACATCGTGTAATAAATTACTGGGATATATGGGGTATGCAGAGAACTGCTGGGTACATTTCAACTGAAAAAACAGACTGGATCAATCTCTCTGCATAGACATATTTCATTTTATGAGTAGGAAAAGAAGCTATAGATAATTTTTCTGGTTTTTTTCCCCACAAAGAAAAAAAAAAAGTGGTAACACCCTCTCTTTGCTTTTAATTTCCTTTCTGGTAGAAGTTTGCTAAAATTAAACATTTTAAGCTTAAATAACTTTATAGTAGATCTGGATCTGAGATTTAACTAAATCAGGAATGCAAAAGCTTTTCTCATTGCTTTCTCCTGATGTTAAAGATTATTCATATTACCATGATCCAGTATTTTGGCTTGTTGAGTCTCCCCACAGAGTGACTCTGGACCCCCATCCGCTGTCACAGCTGTGGCAGCTCCTACCATATTGAGATTTCTTCCATGTTCTAACTGCTTTGCAGTATGAATGGGCAAAGGCACTGCTGCTTTGCTTGGTCTCTTTGGAATCACCCAAAAATAAACCAGCACATATCAGATGAACCCTACATGTTTTGTCTCTCAGATTCTTCGCCATCTGGAACAATTTCCTTATGGCTCAAGAGTTTTTTCCCAAAGACCGTCCCCCCACCAGGCTACTGAAGCATGCCTGTCTCTTCCTCTCTCCTCCCCAAAAACTTCCTTTTGAACATTATGAGTCAGTTATACGTTTCCTTCTTATTGTCTGGTCTCATGGTTGGTCAGGGGAGTGTCCCGTGTCAAAGTCTGTTTGTTGTCCTTTAACAGTGCTTGAAATGATGACAATCCATTCCAGTCTACAGAGGATCCCCAGCCATGGTGACATTAAGGAGAGCAGAGCAGTCTGCAGCAAAGCTCTCCATTATTCCCATTTATCCTGTGCTGGTTTCATTTGCTGTTTTGGTGCATATGAATTGTATTCCTTGTGAAGGAAATGAAACCAGAAGTTCTATTTGAGGTACAGACCAATGGTGCTTCAATCCCTTTGGAGAGAAAAGAGATCCATGGCCTACACTTAAACCACATGGACTGGGGATGTCCAGTCCAGTAAATCAAACTAAGTGCAGCCTGAAGTGAGATGCCAAACCACGCGCACCCTGAACGTGAGTGAGAGCCCTCACAGCCAGCTGCACTGTCTACTGCTCTGCTCTCTCTGTGCCTAATGGCTCACTAATGCAGGCAAAGTCAGAGGCACATAAAAGGTACAGCAGTTTTATATCATCGGCTTCCGAAAATCAATGAGTTCATAAGTTTCTGAGATCATTTAAGCTCCTGACTTATGTCTTCAGGCAGCCAGCAATATACAAATCGTATCGTCTGCGTACCTGCAGAGCTGAATTTGTTAGACGGTGTACAATAATTAATGGATTTGTAAGTGATAAAAAGATGGGGCGAGCAGAGAGATCATCTATCAGTATTTCACCTATTGGGAGCCATGATTAAGTCCTTGAAGCTTTGAGATGTGGTCAGGCTGCAGAGCAGTTTAGGATAACAAGTGAAGACTATTATCAGGTCCAATTACTCTCTAAAGGAAATTAAGAGAGGCAGAATATAATTACTTGAACTGGAATGAAGCCAGGGTGTTGGGATGATCATTTGCTATATGACCATTAATGACTGTAGCAGAAAACTGTGGATTTAATGCCATGAGGTAAATACTCACTCTCACCAAGGAGTCTGCTCGTTAAGAATAATATGGATGCAGTCATAAAAGAATGTTAATTGAATCCTGTGTTTGGGTGAGCATTCATCTCCTGAAACCAAGTATCAGCACTAACATCACTCAAAATACATAGAAATGCTGTTTAACATCTGTTGGGGATAGGGAAACGAAAGGGCTCTCTATCAATTTTTTTGGTTCTGATGATAAAGGATAAGATGAAATTTCCATAGTGCAGACCGGCCTCTTTTGGAAACTACAGAAGCAAACACACAGGGATGCAAGCAAAACTGCTAAACAGAATGGATTTAAGGAATGGCTTATCAGAAATACTAGATATAAGACTAAGATTTTGAGATTTCATGGAAGCCAGAGTGTTTAGCAAATGATGTACTACTGTGCCTTTTGTCCTTCTGCTGTCCTGAAAGTAATAACAAGATTTTGTATGTCAGTAGTCTTTCATGCATTTAGATTACCCTTCAATTGAGTTTCATAGTACTCCAAAACAGAAGGATAAACACTATATGATAATTGCTTTACCTTTTACTGCAGTGCAGCAGCTACATAACCACATTATCAGTAGAGGTGTGAAAAAAAATCAGTGCTTGACAATGCTTCAGGAATCTGAGATGGTAAGAACCCAGTTTATATTTCTAACATTAGAGAATAAAAGCTGTGGTCTTATGACTATTTTTGGGCAATACTTAGGTCATCAGCTACCAAGATGGTTACATACCTCTTTTATACCCAACCTAGCAGTTCACAGCAATTCCTGTTAGGATGCTGAGCACTCCAGCAGTTGCCAGACTTTGAAAACTTTTAAAATACTTTGCTAGTCAGAGGTGGTTTGCTTAATTAGTGCCCACAGTGGCCAGGGCTCCACAGTTCACCTGAAGAATCTGGAATGTGTAACTGCTCTGTGTCAGAAAGGCCGCTCTGCTGAAACAGGTAAGCTGTACCCACAGCTGCTCCTACAAGAAAGAAGCATCTCTGAGTCTTTATCAGCTTGAGGAAGATCCTGAAATTATGTAATTCAAATACAGAGCTAAATCCCAATATCCACTAATATAATTTATTGCAAGTTTGTTTCCTTTAGTAGACCTGAATTTACACAAGAGGCTCCTGTGCTTGCCATTTTTTTTTTTTTTTTGCTAGGAAATCTTGATAGATTGTGAAAAATATTAACTACAGCTTGTGAAGCTTGTTGGTAAAGAACTGACCTCTTAAAAATGCATGAGACTTGATCCAAAACTTGCTCAATTCCATGGGATAGTCTCCTTCATAGAGCAGAGGATTTTTTAGAAACTGATGAGCTTCCAGGAAGGTTCATCCAAACTCAGAGAAAATGGTAAAGACATTTGTGAATGAGGACAGGGGAGAGAGAGAGAGAGAGAGAGAGAGAGAGAGAAATAGCAGTCTCTCCTCTTACTGCTTTCCTGAAAGTCCCACAAGCCTTTTTGTACTTCTGGAAGAGCCAGAGATAAGAAACCTGTTCGATTTAAATCAAGAGAATCTTGTTAAAAATACTCAAGCCTCTGAGAGAGCTGCTTACATTAGCATGATTATTTAGTCTGGAAAAAGGACTTCATTGCAGTCAGCTCTGGGAGGCCCAGAGTGCCAGCTGCAGCTCCTGTGAAAGGAAATTCCAGCCAGCACAGAGAGCGCTCCTGTTCCCATCGCCCAGAGTCGCCTGCGCCTGGCCAAGGCTTCTGGAGGCTCCGAGCTCTCTCACCCACTGCTTTTCTACAGAGTCAGAAGGGCCCTGTCATAAACACACATGCTTTCTGAAAGAAAGGACCAGAGCTGCCTTCTGAGGCACCACTGACAGCTTTAATAACTTATCTGGCAGAGGACAACCAGAAGAAACCGGATCTGGAACTGGCAAAGGGACCTCAAGGTCAGCCCTATTTCAGCACATTGCATTTCATAATGGAATGTGAACAATAAATCCCATCATGTCTTTAATAATTCAATAGTTAGCATGCTGGGAGAGGAGAAAGTCTGTGGTGTAGTGCATCAAGTTTTATGCTATTCTCTTACTTCTGAGCCTGTAAAGTCAGCTAACAGCACTTAACCTAACACTGCTGCTATTGCTACACAGGAAAACATTCATTAAACTGCATAACTCTGAGAAGAAAGCCCTTAATTCATCAAACCATGTACATCAAAGGGGGATCTTTCATAACATCATTACATGAAGGGTATGTTTTTTTCCTTTTTAACTGAAACTGTGACAGGTCAGTCCCTCAGGCACCTTGTAATGGTGGTGGCCATGCCACAGGTTGTGAAGGATTTTATTGACCATGAGGCCTTTCATAGCGCTGCCTGGAATGAAGAGGAACTTTATTCTAGCAGAAACATACAGGATGTAGTGAGCAAACACGGGCGCTGGAACATGCTGCCTTGTGCAGAAAAGAACCTCCTGTGTATCCAGCGCAGTAAGGTAGCTGCTCCATGGACCATCTCTGCTGGTCTGTGGTGTCAGAGCTGTGCATGGGCAGCTGACATGCAGGAGTGTTCCCTAGGACTCCTCAGAATAGGAGTTTGTGAAAAGCACATGAGGATGTAAGACTTGGGCAGGTGGGTTGGCTAGAGGGAGGAGTTTTAAATGTCACTATAGTTCCCAAATTTCCTGCTCAGAGCAACTGACATGATTAAGCAGAGAGAAGGAGGCATCTGACTTTTTAAACAGGTATAAGCTTATAGAAGATTTTTTTCTTCCACACGCTTCTCTCATGAGTTTCCAAAGCTATTCTGTTTTCCTTCTACTCTATTGCAGTCAAGTACCCATACTGAGGCTTTGTAGCAAAGCCACAGTTCCAGTCTTTATTTCCAGCCTCCTGGTGTTGATGCATAAATAAAGTAAACCCCCTTAAGGCAGAGTAATCTTCAAGGTTGCCTCAACATGAATAAACTTTTATAGCAAAACTATAACCCTGCAACTCAAATGAAGCTCATCTGATTTGTATCCTTTGTTGTTATCACTATGGACCACACTGAGAATGAGCAGGTTCCCTGTTTCCTGGCAGATAAAACAGCCAGAGCACAGGAGACAGCAAGAGGCAGTTCAGTGGCACTGGCAAAGGCCCCTGCACAGGCAAACTCTTCAGGCACAGTCACAGCTGCTGGGGGTTCCTCTGCGCCTGCCGAGGTCTGTGGCAAAAGGAAAAACCAAACAGGAAGTAACATTTAAGTTTGGTTTTAAAATTAAGATGCAAATCTGCTACACAAATATCCTACAGCAGGCGAGTCCAAAGGGAGCGTGTTTCATTTTGGATCAGCTTAAATTTCTTAAACCAACTTCACTGACATTTGTCTTGTGCCGGTTAAGTTACTTATGTCTGCTTTACACGCTCACACTAAGCATAGATAAAGTTCTCCACACAAAGGTTGATGCTCTCCTGACAAACCTTGGGCTGTAACAGAAATGTTTTTATAGCACCCTGGCCCTGTGCAGTGGAACAGCCACCACTGTGCACGGTTATTTGTTCTTGGCGGAACATTTGCTGTGTCACAGGCGGGCTGTCAGGAAAATAGGAATAAGCCTTTTGCCAAGGAAGATGCAGAGCAGACTTCAACAGCTGAAGGGAGAAATGGAGGCAGTTAAAACCTTGTGGGTAATTTTTAGCTGATCCTGTCTTTCTTTTACCAGAAAATACTAATTTAAAATATTTAATTAATATGGGTATTAAAAATATAGAGAGATTTCAATGCCCTGTGAAATTCTTAGTGATTTTAGGAGTAGAAGGGTAAAGTTACTGTAGAAAGTTAATCCAAAATTTTGTAGGAATTTTTTTCCCCCAAAATTATCCTGCTCTAATCAGTTTTAATTCTCTCTTTCTTTATAAAGGAGAAAAAAAGAGTTTTGTAGAGTATTTTGAGAAAGGTATAAGTTCTCAGTCTTCACTTCCCAATCCTCCCACACCCAAAAAAATGCCTTTACTTGGAGAGTTATATAGTTCACTTATCAAAACATGAAATTAGAGAGTCCCCATTTCTGATACACCCTTTCATCCTGTGTATCACAGTTCCCATCACTCCTTATGGCTGCTTCTGCCTTTCACAAGAGATAGATAAAAATAAACATGTGCTTCTAGTTCTGCTTTCTAAACCACTGGAAGAACACATAGCAGAACAATGCCATCAATAGCTCAGGGTTTTTTCCTTTGCACCGCTGTGATCCGGAGCCTTTTGGGGGAGCAGCAGTCACCAGCTCCCCGTGGGGGGACTGAGCGGGGTCTGTGGGGACAAGGGTCAGTCCCCACCTTTGAGGATGGGGAATGGAAATGGAGAAAAAGCTCCTGCTTGTTTAAGGGCAGGAAGGAAGGCGATTTTTTCTGTTCTAAAGCAAACTGCAATTTCAAGCTCTCTCTGAATACCTTTCAAGTACATCTGCTGTAAAGCCTTTAGAGCCACTGTTATTTACAAAGTAGGAAAGTGCAACCAATGCAGATTATAAGAGCTCTTTTCCAAGAAGAAAGCAAGAAGTATGCACTCTTCCAGCATCCTACCAGGGCTAAAATTATGGTGGTTGCACTTGTAGGCAGGCAAATAGTCATTTAGCATGGTACTTAGCCTGTACAGTCATGGTGCTTGCAATGATTAATGGATAGATTAATTTTCTCTATTTCATTTTAAATAAGTAGCCCTTCTGGTTAGTTCTCTGCATATTATGTTATGTGCATGCTATGTGCAAGGCCATCCTGGTATATACTGTCCCCAGGCACTACAACACTTTCATTTCCCAAGTTTACTCCAATCCTGACCAAATGGAGCACAGGAAATATGCATACTTCTTTCTTTCCTAGCTATTGTCCCAGATGTTTTCATTGCCATTACTTTTCCTTTCAGCTGTTGAGTAAATCAAGTGGATAGCACTGTTCAGAGTGATTTCTTCTTCTTCTAGTCTTCTACCTGCACTTACAAAGTTAAGTTTCCCAAAAATATTTGCTATCAGAATATTTAATTTTTAGTATTTTAATATATTTGGGCCCAATTCAGAAGAGAAACAAATAGGTCTGGATGTGACTTAATGACTCCAATTTAACTTCAAATAATACCCAAATGAGCTGCATATATATGAACTATGAAACCACGGAATAATTCTGCTTTGTTCTGTAAGTCCACTCTACCCATGATTTATTTTGAATTGCTTTGGGTATGGCCCCCTTCTTTTAGCATGTCCCTACACATGACCATTTGTGCATGCAGAAGTTGATCGTATCATAAACAGCTGTGGTGCTGGGATGAGCCTGTTAAAGTCTTTTAAGGTGCACCTTTACCACTGTCTTTACTCCAAGGTTAGTACCTACATGAGATGGAGGCTGCATAGGAAAGGTCTCTGAAATAAGAGTAGAAAAACTTACAGAAACTTAATTTTTACTAGGACCTGGTGCTTTCCCTATTGAACAAAAAATTTAGTTCTTTTTTTCCATGTTGCCCAGAACATTCTGCCGTGCAAAATCCTGTATTTGACCTGTAACATTTCTAGGATGGTTTGTGCAACTCCCTTCTGTCATCACAGAAGGATTAGCGGATTGCAGACTCCTAACATGTCCCTTCCTCCTTCCCTGCTTTAAATGACAAATCAACTCACTGGGAGTCAGACTGCAAAACCATTTATTTCTTCAAATGCTACCAGGCATCAAGGTCTGTCTCCAGCTACCTTTGTAATTTTGGCCTAACTCTGCACTTGTCACTCATAGGATCTACAGTTGTGGAAACTGTCAGCAGTACAGCGGTATAAAATTCAAACAGTCTCTGTGTGGTAGTGTCTGATAAGATAAGAAAAGTTATTTTGTGATTTCAAGATAGTTTGTCTCCTGTGACAGCTTTCATTTCAGTGTTAAGGAGTTCTTGCACAGCGTTTGTATGTATTTTTAGGAAACAAATATAGTTTAGGAAACAGTTTACTTGATTTTTTTCTGATATAATAAATTACCAATACTGATTTTTAAATGAAGTAAGGATTCCTAAATAAAATATACTTAATATTCTAATATGTGCATTTCACTATTGCATTTCATCAGGTTTCACTCTATTTCACTGAAAAATAGTTAATCAAAGAAGAAAAAAAATCACATGATACACCTTTCACAGAGTTATTTTTTACGATAGTTGAAATGTTGAGAAATGATAGTGAGGAAGAATATTTTGAAAATTTTAGGTTTCCTTTTTAAAGATCTGGTGTCTTTGGAACTGTGTAAAAAAATTAAAAAAAAAAAAAAGTAAATCTGCAAAATAAAACCTTCATTCTGCAGTTTCATTCTGGCTGGGGCTCATGTAAGGACATCATTTCCTGCTTGGGAAAAGGCTCCACTTTCTCTTTAACAGAGATGGTCCTGTTCTCATTTTCTTTATTTTCTGTTTATTTTGGAGCAGCATTTCTAGGACTCCCAAAGCGTGTTACAATCATGAGACTGCAGCACATGCATTACCTGCTGCAGGCAGAGCCCCTCGGATTTATCTGTGTCTATCTCGGGATCAAAGGGTTCCTCTAAGCAAGGGGAGCGCAATAAGACCTGGTAATTCCCTCTAAGACACGATGGCAGAAGAAATCTTGGTTTACACCAAGATAGCTTGTGTTCCTCCATGTATTCTCCAGTCATGCATGAGGGCTCCTGAGTGTCTTTGCCATGAAGTGGAGCTTCCCCAGGATTTCCTAGATGTGTTCTGGGGCACTCCCCACATGTGTGTGCTGCCATCTCTGTCCATACAGCAGCCGTGGCCTCTGCTCTGCAGGGCCCTGCTTTTATAAACTGAGTCTCCCTAGGAGTGGGGCTGCAATGAGCAAGCAAGGCTGTGAGGAGATGCTTGACCACGTTCTGATAAAATATTAATGACACCAATTGGAAATCAATGTCAGTTTTATACTCCTTGCAGAGTCAGTGCTAGATCTAAGCTAATGTAGAGCACTTCCGAAATACCCAAATGCACAAAGCTGTACCTGTTTGCAAGGGAGAACCTCACAGAACTGAACTACCCCACACAAACCAAAGCTGCTCAGGACTCTCTGACTACAGCATCCACCTCCACAGTCTAATTCTTATCTCCCTTTATGATCATTCCTAGCAGTTCCTTTCCTCCTGCTGCCTGTGCAGCTGCAGCGTGGCAGCTTTCCCCACATCCCTGCTAGCCCTGCTGCAGGAGCCGTGCAAACAGACACAGCCTGCAGCTCAGCACCATGCTGAGGGACACACAGCACAGCACCGAGGCAGCAGCACTGCCTGGACCACGCTGCATGGGAGGGCTGGCATGAGGGATTCCTCACTGCTCAGGTCCTGACTCTCAGGCAGGGCTGGAGGTGTGCTATGACCTTGAAATCCTCCTCAAAAATATGGTTAAACAGATTAAGAAATTTGTTCTAAGTCATGTCCATTTCCAAATTTTCTCTGTTCAAGAGAAGGCATGTGCTCTTTTTTTTTTGTTTTTTGAACAGGACACAGCATTCTCTGTCCAGGGATTTGCTCTGGAAACTAGGTTTACAAACTTTTTGCTGGCAGTTTGGAAAAGTGTAACAGCATATTAACATTTCCTCAGTATGGAACCTAACTTGGTGCTTGGGCAGGGCAAGTTTTGGAAATTTTGGACAAATATATGAAGGGCTGCTGGAATCCATTTCAGCAGCTAATATGCTGAACTTCTAAGTAAGTGAAATTGTGCTGGTATATATTTTCAAAAGATTGAACTATATTTTATTACACTGAAGATTTTTTCTTTATCAGAATGAAGAATTGAAGAGGTTTAATAAATGCTCTTCTCCCCAGAGTCCTTTCCCTTTGAAAATTTTACCTGCACTGACATCTAAGGGTCCAATTCACAGACCATGGACTTGGGGACAATGTTCTTGTCTAATGTAAGGAGAGGTCTGACCCAGGTCCCCAGGAGAAGACCCAAAGCCATCATTACATGCAATGCTCATCAGCCTTAAGTACCACCCAGCAGACCATTTGAACAGGTTTTGTGTGGGGGTTTTTGTCTTCGGTGTTTCTGTGGCGTGTGACCGAATTGAACTTTATAAATATCAAATAGGCCCGTGGCCAGACTGCTGTGGCTGTGGCCTGCACAAGGGAAAAAGAGAAAGGCACTCTTTGAAACTCGTAATTTTCCTCTCTTTGCTTTCTGTGTATTGTACTTTTAACATTTTAATATCCGTGTCTATATTTAGAGGCACCTGCCAGCCTCTTTGGCTGCAGCACTTCAGAGATCACAGCCATAGTGTGCTGGCTCCACTGCAACTGGCTTTGTCCTCTGGTTTCTTTTGCCTCAGGTAACTTTTGCATGTAAACAGATTTTGCATCCTATTCTGTAGAACTGAAGAACCACAACTATTCAAAATGGGGAAAAGAGCCTGCCAATAATAAGTGGATCTTTCAGAAATATGATTTAAGAAGTCTTGAATGGAAATGAATTAAAGTCCATCACAGAGTATTTGAACTTCAAGACATTTTAGTATGAAGCTGAGGCAGGAGAAAACACCATCAGGGTTCTTTAAACAGAGATCCAGTGTTTTCATTTTTCATTCCAGTGTTCCAAGGACAGAACACACTCCCTCAACTTTTGCACCAGATTCAGACTAAACAATCTGAATTTAATAGAGATTTCCTTTCTCTTTTTACTCAAACCAGCAGCCATGCTGTGCAGATCTGTGTGGTTTGTGTAAACAGCAAAATCAAGGGGTTTTCTTACATTTTCTAATAATAATTTCAACCTCTATTCTGTCTATGCCCCAAGACTGGGACATCAACAGTACTGTAATCTGCTTTTTCCACTTATGTTATTTTTCCATATCCAAGAGTGCTTGTGGTTTTTGATAAAAAATCAGCCAGTTAATTACTGAAAAAGGTTTTTATTAAAGAACTGGTCATGTCAATCACATCTGAGGCCTACTGGGTCATCCTTACCTAACCCTTCACAGTACAAGGCTTTTCTGGGAATACAGCCCACTGTAATTCTGGTATGGTCATCAAGTGCAGTATGTGATCATAACTGAGAGAAAAAGAAACAGGAATTGCCTTGCAAGTCACCATATGACTGTAAAATGGTTATTTGAAGGGGTTTTTTTGTGTAATTGTTTTAAACTCTCTCAGAGATTACTAATTTCAGAGGAGTTTTAAGGGCATTGCTTTAAAAAACAGTGGTCACAAATTAATAAATGCAATGATTTAGGGGCTTTACCCCATTTTATTAACAAAATCCTCAAACAATTAATTTTAACATTTAATCACTGTTTTTAAAGTTTATTTTTTGAAATAGGTAATCATATGTTTTATGTGGGGGCTGAAACACAGTGCCTGTGTCAGACTTTCTCCTGTTACCAAGCACATGGACAGATATAGTGAAAAATAATTCTTTTATTCTTTCTTTTCTGTGCTTTATGTCCAAATATCTTTTCCCTGTGGCATACTATCCTAATTCACTTAAGGTGTACTCAGCTTCAAGGTGCAAGTGTCTCCAGGGGTTTGTAGGATACTGTTCAGTGATAATCTGCAATATGGGGGACAGTGCATCTCATGCCCTGACAAAGAGCACAGTACACAGGAATAGCAGGAGCTGCAAGACACTGATACCAGGCTGCAGCACAGAGCAGGAAGCAACACAGGCGGTTTTATAGTGAGACTTGAAACGGTCAATGTTTATGGTAGAGATTTTAAAAAATATATAAAATAAAGAAGGCCAATTGGGGAAACAAATATCTGGTAGAGGAGAAGTGCAAGAATTGGGAAGGCAGTTCTCTAGGAGTTATCAGAGTGCACCTGGAGAACAGAGAAGCTAAACTTAACCAGCAAGAAATTTGCAACAATACATTTAAACAGTGTGGTTAGGCAACATAAAAACACTGAAATCAGCCAGAGGTTCCGATATTTAATGCCTCATATCCCAGGAGCTGACTCAACAATAGCACAGTAATATTTCAACATACATTTTACAACATATTTCCCTTGCCAATGTGCTTAGACCAATCTATAATTAGATATAATAATTAGGAGCCAGATAATATATTATTTGGGTTGAGTGAATGTTTTGCAGCAAAGACACGTACTTTTCTTGCTTGAATTTTCCTCAAGCAAACCGTATTTCCTAGGGATTGCCAGCTTTTGATTACTGCTTTCTCAGTTTTCTTGAATTGCAATGGTTACTGTTTGTCTGGACTATTCTCAGTCACCTGCACTTCTGCAGGAGCTAAATCATAGATAAAATAGAAGTTGAGAATTTGAAATTTTGGTTTGTGTAGTCCCGTTATGTTATGGTTATTACACATGTGGGTTCTTTTGAGGTTACATCTCTAAGAAAGTGAGGTCAGTTCTTCCTGTCAGGCCTATCACTTAAATCAGTAGAAACTGTTCTTTTGACATGTTCAGCAGAGGCCACATCCCTTTCAGGTTTGTTACCTTCTGCTGGCCTCCCTGTGATCACTGAGAGAGGAACTGCACATGGATACAAACAGCCCTGCCTTGCCTTGCAGCTCCTTTTCAAATGCAGCTGTTAACCTCTGGGAAGGATGGTGGCATGGATCTGCCCCTGTTTATCAAAAGGTGGCCAGAATGATTAGCCATTTTAATCTAGAGTCCTGGCCACCATGCTTAGGACTTCCAGGTTTTCTGTGCTGCCATGGAAACACATATAAAGATTTACCAAGGGAAAAAAAAAAGGAAGGAAAAAAAAAAAAAAAAAGAAGGAAATCTGGGAAAGGCAGTAGTGTTCAGGGGACAAAGTTTAATCCTCATTAAGTGGTGTAATGTTGAATATGATTTGCTGCACTGCAGCTTTGTTAGTCAGCTAACAGCTTGATTTTACAACTGTGCGCACATACAGTTAACATTTTTATTTAAGAAATCCCAATAAAGGTAATATGCCTTGTGCTGTAGCTATGGCTTGAAAAATAACTGAGTTAAAGCTGAGTTTCTTTATACGGCACTTAAAATTTAATAGTGGTTTTTTTCTTTTATTGATCTTTTGAACGCTTCATTTGATACCAAAAGCAGAAGGAAGCTGAATCACCCGTTCCAAAGCCTTAAGGCAAGATTGGGCAGTCCAGATCTAAACTGAAATCTGAATATTGAAAGAACACTTTTCATCTATGATGCTAAAACAAAACCTCTGTTTCCTCTTCCTGAACTTTTGAGTGGCTGATCTTGTCAGCCTGTGCAGAGGCTGTGGAAGAGAACACCTGAACTGTCATGCCAACCTTGCTACAAATTGCCACCTCTTCTAGACAAGAGCATTTTCTTCTCTACATAGCATACCCTCTGTTTTTGCTATGAAATAATTAAAATGATGCAGCAGAATTCAAATAGCACAAATACCCAGTGTGGCCTCACCAGCTGCACCAGCTGTGGCTCTGCTGCTGGTGGCACTGTCCTGTTGGGGGCACATTTGCTGGACGTGCAGCTGTTCAGCCGGGATGAATTCAGATTTCTCACCCTGGCTATGCTACGCAATGTGATTAAATTAGATCTCTTACATTGTTCACTGACTTCTGGTAAATTACACCTTTGATTTCTGGTCCAATGAAAAGGTGCTAATTATCTTTTTAAGTGCTCATTTAATGTTCTGCAGTGACATAAAGCATGAGTGCAGCCGCCTGCATGCCCAAACCTTCCAGAGGTTTCTCCCTGACTGCTCACTCTCATCAGCCTTTTTCATTTTTCCTCTGCTCTTTCCCTCTGTCCCTCCAAGGCACCTGCTGTGTGCCAGTTCTGCAGCTGAATAAATCTACAGCATTGTTTGCTGCAACTGGCTTCATTTTAACCCATGAAAAAAGAAAAGAAAATTGGCATCCTGTCTGCATTGCCCTGCTCGCACTGTGATTTCTCTCTTAGATGGAGCTTAGCAGACCTCACTTTGCAAATGGCTGCCCCTACTCTTCCCTTGAGAAAGCAGTTCTCAAGGGGGAAGCATTTCACCTGTGCCTTACACAGCTGTCACCTGCCCTTTTTGTAAATAGTCTATAAAAGCTCTCTGCTCTTGACTGTGCTTATGTGACCAGAGGTCCTTGGAGGCCAAGGTGCCCCAAGCCACCCACCAGGACCTGCACACACCCATCCCTGGGGAGCAGCTGCTGGCAGGGGCTGTCATCTCCTGGAAAGCAGCCCATGGCTCCCCATCTCCAAAGTGGTGGGACCCTGGCAAAGTCCATGGATGTCCCTTGGATGGCTGTGACACTGTCCTGCTCTCAACCTTCTCCCTTCATTCCCTGTCCCTAGACCTGGATGCTGGTGACTCCAGCCTCAGCATCTCAGCTGAGCTGTGCCCAGGCTGTGGCTCCTCCCCGGTCTCCACCTCTCACACGGGGACAGGGCAGTGGTTGGTTCTGCAGAGGGGTTTTCACAGCTGCTCCCTGGCAGCCCCACCTCCCCTCCTCAGGGAAACTGCCCAGCACTGGTGGGTAAAGGCTCTGGGCTCAGGTTTTCAGTGGTGGCTTTATTGCAAGGAAAGCAGAGGCTTAAAATGCAGTTGTCACCTAAGTGCATGTAACTACATTCTGTAAAAATCTGCCAGATTTCAACAGCTTGCATTTAAACAGTGGAAAAAACCCCAAACATTGCTTTTCCAGTTGCTAATGCCACCCCTGCTGGTTCTCCCTGTGTGTTCTGGTAGGTGTCCCCAGACCATCACTGCCCCACAGCTGTACACTGGGCAGGGTCTGCCCCAGGCTCGGGGTTAACCCTGTCCCTGGCAGCTCCCAGCCTTGTGCCAGGCTGGCAGCCAAAAATGTTTCAGTTTGGGTTCTATAAATGGTGAAAATCCAGCACAGCAGCACAGCACTGACAGCACCCAGTGCCCTGCCTCTGTGGGAGCTGATGAACCCCACATTTATTACAGGTGGCCCAGGCTGAGGCTGTTTCACAGGAGACTTTTCCCCTCCCAGTTTGAGCACTGTTAAACCTTTTCCATGTTAGCTCTGTCTGCCACAACCTGTTGGCTGTGTCTCAGCAGGGGCTCTGCTCACAGCTAACAGGCACAGTCGTGCTCCCAGCCACTCTCCCAGGACAAAATGTATTTGTGAGCACAGCAGTGGCCAGCTTCAGCAGGGCTGGCTGGCATGTGCTCATCTACTTCTATTAGATTCCTCTTTAAAAGCACACTGGCTTATTTTTTGTTGTTACTTCCAAAGAAGATTAAATATGCCCTAGTTTGAACTTGAAGAATTATTTTGCTTTCACTCAAACATCCAGCTATGCTACATGAAACCCAGGCTCGTGAGGCTGCTGCATGAGAACTGGGTTGCCCCCACCTCCTTTTTCAGAATCCTGCTGCCCGAGATTTTATTCGCTAATCATTATCAAGACAAATATTCCCAGGTGCCATAGTAAAGCACAGTTATTAAACAAAAAGAAAGAGAGAAAGAAAGGGGAAAAAGCTACAACTCAGATTTCAAACAGCAGGTAGGTTGCTTTACCATCACTTGCTTGCTATGTGCCAGGGAGCCTATAGATCTTTGTAGGACTCAGCCCACAGCACTGAAGCTGCTCTCTCTGACTGTGTGTCATCTGGGCTGTGCACCTGCTTGCCTCTGTTCTGGTCCTAGACTTGGGTTCTCCAGCTGCTCCCACCCTTGGACACGTTTGCCACTGCACTCGCTCACAGAGATCAAGCCCATACAGAGCAGACAGCTTCACTTCCAGGCACTACACCAGAGACAAAACAACTTGGATTTCATCAGAGTTTGCTCCCTAACCTGAGCCTGGGCAGACAGCACCTCTTTGGGGTCTGTGCTCTCCAGTGCCTCTGCAGCTCCTCATGCCACACACCATTCCCTGAGGAAGCAGGCTGCTTTTGTGCCATGCTGGTGGCTGTCTGTGCACCTCATCACCGAGGGCACTTTGAACACACGAGTCTCTTCTGCATACGTGTGGTGAGGGTGCTGGTGTCACTGGACAGGCTGGGAACCCACAGTTATGTGTCTTGACACAGCCAATGCCCTTCAAAGAACTGAAGTCCAGAGCACTGCAGACACAATTCAGTGCAATCCCATTGACCCAAGGTCCTGGCTTCCTTCTCTGGTGTGGTCCCTTGGGAAGGGTTGGGGTGAGAGCTTTTTCCTGTTCATTGTGATAAATTCTTCCAGCTTATGTCTCCATCAGCTCTTTCCTGCATTGAGCCCTAGCACACTTGAATAGTATTTGCAGATATATTCTAATATATCCAGGGGGATGTAAGGACACCCAAGGAACAAAGTAAAACTTTTTCCTAGCACTTCTCCTTTACAACCTCTTTTAATACGGCTGCACTGAACAGTAAAACAGTATTGACCTAACCAGAGCAGTCTTCAGAATTTAGTCTCTACCAAAACTTTATGCAGTTCTTTATATTTTGCATATCTTTTCACAGGTCTCATATCTTTTCACAGGTAAATAAGATTATGTTCAGTGGAGAGATCTACCCAGATAGTAAGAAAGATTATTCTATACATAGACCTACAGAAAAGAGAGATTTCTTTATTTAGATGTAAACTGGGGAGAGTTGGTAGGTAGCAGTGATGTTTATGAGCTATTTATGGCCAACTTGTGAGGTGAATTGTTGTTGCTTGTTGTTTTATTTTAGAGAAGGGAAACCTCGATGCATAAAAATATGGGAGTGTAGTTAAACTTATTTGGGAGACAATTTTTCTTACTTAAAATGCATTCTTACATTTTAACCAGTGCAATTTGGTTTAAAGGAATACTGAGGAGGTAAGTCTGTCTTTCAGATTAGTAATTATTTTTGTCCTAAAAAGCTGTGAGGTTAAATTGTTAACACAAAATTTTTGACATGTGTGTGATATATTAATGACCCAATCCATTCCCCCAAGGAGCCATTTGGTTTTTAGCTTTTAAACTACTTTTTTTTAAATTTATATTGAGGAAACAATCAAACTCTCATCTGGGACTTTTTTCATTGACATCAGTATGATTACTTTGGGCTTTTATAAAGGAGGATAAATTAAGGGCACCGATTCGTGATTGAATCAGCTTCAACTTTGGTGGCTAAAGAGGTTACTTCTGAGGGGATAACCCCAGCTCTCCTGAACCTGACAGGAGTCATGAACCAGAGATCCCTCCCACTGCAGCTCACAGCCCAGCATGTTAACATAAATTGAAATCAATAGATGCTGGAATGAATACACTGCGTGCTGTGAACTGGGGTGGCCCAAGAGCAGGGAAACCACCCCTTCTGCCACCCTGCTCCAGTAACTTCTGCCAGAAGGGTGGGATGGACATCAGGAAGGGATAGATTTTTCCGTGGTCCAGAGCCTGTGAATCCCCTCAGTGCTGCACCATCGAGCTACAACGTGAAAAGCTGATATGAAATATCACATCAAGCTGGATTTTTGTTAGACTCCTGCATCCACTTGGCTTGGCTAGCAGAACTAGTCTGGTTAATTTCAGAAGGAGTTTTGTGGAGGTTTATGGCTCTGCAAAACAATAAGCTAAATTCTGTAAAATTTTACTTTGAAATAAGCCAGACAAAAGATACTCTTCTCAGTTCACATCACCATTCCCTGCACAGTAAGTATTTTACACATGATTTTAACTCAGAGGTGGGAAGAGAGCCAAGATTGAGTTCCCAAGGTATACAAAACCTTCCTAAATTGGAGCGTAATATTAGGAAAAAAGTGCACAAGCAGATGTGAATTGAACTGATCTTCAAGGGGACAGCGTTTGCTTTTCCAATCCTATTCTCATTTCTACAGCTGCTGGTGATTAAAGCCCAGACCATTGTAGCTACCACCAGTAAAAGAAAAGTCTAAATGTAAGTAGTGTCTCCAAGACAGGAAAAATTGAAAACAAGGTGCTAGTGTCTGGCTGTTAACACCTTAGACAAAGACCAGAAATACAGCTGGATAATTTTTTCAAGTGAAGAGACTTTCATCACAGAGGAACATTAAAAAAACCATCGTTCAATGTCAGTCAAAGTTAGTTGTGAATTTGTGCAAAGTTCAGTGAAGTAGGTTCTGCAGATTTTCTTGGGAGAGAACAACATGTGATTACATTCTTCAAATGCTTCTATTTTTGTCTACAACTCGAGTTAAATATTTTCATAATGAAGGAGGAAAAAGACATCCCAAGTAAACCAGATGGTTTAGGTACTTTTGGAGGAGAGCAGAGATAGGGACATTTTCTCAACCGCTTTTGTTTTTATACCCATGACTCACATGCATATAAAATACCAAATTTCTTTGCCATTAATCTCAATTTCTGAAGGTTTTGTTCATCAATACATAACTATTTATCTTAACTGAATCTGGCCCAGAAGCATCTATAGATTTCACCTAATATCTACAGACTGCATTTGATCTCAGACCTGCCATACAGTCATTTCAGTAAGAATTATGTGATGGCAAAAATGTACAACATTCTTACAAGTAGGCATCGCAAAACATTTATCACCATTCTGAGTGGTAACTTAGGAACTATATTGCAAGAAAGTGCAGGACTCACCTAAAGGAGCATCCCTCTGTCATTCTTCCCAGCACAGGCTGATTTCTGTCAGGATTTGGGTCAGGTGTGGGGCTGTCCTGTCATTATCTCATCACTGTGTGCAGCCCTCCCTCTGCTCACTTTCACTGGGAAGGGCGAGGTGGAGGAGGCACAATCTGGTTCTAACCCACGAATGACCAAACCACCACGAGTCTGTCTGGTTTTGCCAGCCTCCCCAAGACTGCATTTCCCTGGGTAGTCTTGTACGAATTACCAAACCTGGTACCACTCAGGCCATGGGATTACTTTTAATTTCAGAACTCCTCAAGGTTTTCACTCTTTGCAGAGGGCTGCCCCCCACAGCGATCATGCTTCTCTCTGCAATGAGTGAGGATGCAATTCCCACTGCTTTCCTAGCAAATGGGGAGAGGTATAAGGAGTGGTACTTCATTTCTTATTTTGGTTATGAGTCATCAGCTCTCACCTTAAATACTAGGGTGAGGTTGCCCAGTCAA